>SJJU01070660.1:0-10982 GCA_012932125.1 Conopomorpha cramerella | reverse complement strand
GGAGGCTTCGGCCGCGGCTAGTTACCACCCACCGAACAAAACCATGCCGCCAAGTGGTTGGGTATCCCCATCCATGTTCCGGCATGCCTGTTCGGTGAAGCCTTTTAGCGAAACAGGTCAGGGTAGCATTTCCATTCAGGGATCAATAAGCGTTCTTGACTCTCGTTCATGGGAAGTCTCTGGTAGATCAGACTTGGAGGTTAGCTGGATCCGAAGAAACGGTGCTCCGCTGGCCGCCCGCAGAAAGTTGGGGGCCCAAGTAGTGAACTAGCCACTCATGAAAGGCTGCCCCGCCATCTTGCGAAAAATCCCGAGATACGCCACCGTGCCGGCTGGCGAACCGGACAGAGGGAAGGTGTACATTTTCGGGGGGGTTCGGGCGTCCCAGCAGTCTCCAGTCTGGTTTCCCTATAGTGCTTTTCATGTGTGAGTTTATCCTGCTGACGATCACTGAAACTCACCCTTCTTCTGTTTCGCTAGTACACCCCACACCTCCACATAATGAAAAAAAGGAATAGGAAAGGAACAGTTTCACAGCGGATGCACGCCCTCTACCTCAAAGTGCACCTCACTAACATCCGAGGTATGCACTCTAATTTAGTGTCGGTCCACCACCACCTCGAGACCGACAAACCTTCTCTCCTGTTCCTTACGGAGACGCAGATAGGGTGTCCAACTGACACTGCGTACTTGCAGTACCCCGGGTACTCTCTAGAGCACAAGTTCCGGGCACATGCTGGAGTGTGCCTTTATGTCAGGGACGACATCTGCTGTCTGCGTCTCCGTAATCTTGAGGACCCCAGACTGTCCGTCATGTGGGTGTGGGTGGACGCTGGTATAGATAAAACTATCTATGCCTGCGTCTACCGCTCGCACTCCGGAGATCAGGAGGCGACCAGGCTCACAGAATACATCAGTGAGGCGGCCGATGCAGCTCAGCTAAGGTACCCCACAGCCCAGTTAGTGTTACTGGGGGACTTTAATTGCCATCACCAGGAATGGCTGTTTCCATACCAGTGCACTGACCACGCTGGGAGAGAGATGCGCAAACTTGCACTATCGCATAACCTCACCCAGTTGGTCCGAGAGGCTACTAGGGTACCGGATGTTGATACGCATACAGCCAATTGCTTGGACCTTCTGCTGACAACAGATCCAGACAGATACTCGGTTTCGGTATCTTCTCCTTTTGGAAACTCCGACCATTGTCTGGTGAAATCTGTATCAGTGTACTACCCCCCCGACCCCAGCCCTAGAGGCACCCGGCGGTTGTGGCGATACAAGTCAGCAGATTGGGATGAGATGCGGTCCTTTTTTGCATCTTATCCTTGGCAGCAGGTCTGTTTCTCCTCGGCTAACCAATCGGCATGCGCGGAGGCTTTGACGGGTGTTCTGCGTCAGGGTATGGAATACTATATCCCGTATTCTGATGCAGCGCATGACGTCAAGGCTCAACCCTGGTTTGGGCCCCAATGCTTGCGCGCTGAGGCGCTCAAACACGAGGCCTACTTGGCCTGGGTTGCTGCCCGTAATGCCCGGGCGTCGGACATTAGCCTGAGGAAGAAAGCCTTCAACAAAGCTGCCAAGTCCTGCAAGAAGGTTATGCGGAAGGCTCGCGTCGATCACATTGGCCGTATAGGCGCCAAACTGGCTTCGTACCCTGCGGGTAGTAAAGCGTTCTGGTCGCTGGCAAAGGCGGTCGAGGCGAACTTCTGCAACCCCTCACTGCCTCCTCTGCTGAAGTCTGACGGGTCACTTGCACACTCCGCCCAGGCCAAAGCAAATCTGCTTGCGTCTTTATTTGCGGAATCTTCGCGTCTGGATGCTGGTAACGCGGTACCTCCAACTACGACTGGCTATGGAGTGACGGCTATGCCCGAAATCCGCATTCGCCAAAAAGAGGTACGTAAAGCGTTGCGCGAATCTAGACGTGAATAAAGCCAGTGGCCCCGATGGTATTCCAGCTATTGTTCTGAGGACATGTGCGCCTGAATTGACTCCTGCCGTGACGCGCCTGTTTCGCCTCTCCTTGGAGGCCGGAAAATTACCAGACACTTGGAAGCTTGCCAATGTGCAACCTGTGCCCAAAAAGGGTAGTCGTGCTGACCCTACCTGCTACAGACCTATCTCAGTCACCTCCATCCTCTGTAAGACGATGGAACGTGTACTGAATAGCAAGCTGCTGACGCAGCTTGAAGCCAACGACCTCCTCTCTGACCGGCAATATGGCTTCCGCCGAAACCGGTCCACTGGGGACCTTCTTGCATGAGTCACGCACATCTGGAGTGAGACCTTGGAGAAACACGGGGAAACTTTAGCTGTCTCCCTGGATATCTCCAAGACGTTTGATAGGGTCTGGCACGACAGTCTGATTGGCAAGCTTCCGTCGTTTGGACTGCCTGTTGGTTTCTGCGCGTGGTTGGCTGATTTCCTGAGGGAACGATCGCTCCGAGTACTCACAGATGGCTGCTCGTCCGATCTAATGGCAATTAATGCCGGGGTACCTCAGGGTTCTGTTCTCTCTGCAACACTTTTCCTGCTGCATATAAACGATCTGCTGAAACCCGGCATCTATGGGTACGCAGACGACAGCACTGTTGTAGAGAGTTACACATCTGACGCGCGAGCCAGCGGACCGCAAATCCCGGTACTCAGAGAGGCATTGGTTGAGCGTTTGAACCTGTCCCTTGGTGAAGTCGCATCTTGGGGCGAGGCCAATCTGGTCAGGTTCAATGCGCTTAAGACCCAGGCGTGTCGTTTCTCAGCAAAAAGGAGCCCATTCAATCTGGCTCCCACTTTCCGGGATGTACCCCTGCCTATAGCCAATCGGCTGGAGCTTTTAGGCATGAAGTTAACCTCCAACCTCAACTTTGGCTCCTATATTGAGGCTACGGCCCAACGCGCAGCCAAGAAGCTGGGCATCCTCTCGAAGGTGCGTCGGTATTTCACACCGGAACAGTTGCTCACACTGTATCAAGCACAAGTTCGATCGTGTATGGAATACTGCTCTCATCTTTGGGATGGATCAGCCAAATACCAGCTCGAGGCTCTGGGGGCAATAGAGAGGCGTGCTAGAAGGCTCATAGGTGACAACAGGCTGTTTGATTCTCGGCTACAAAGCCTAGAGCATCGCCGCAAAGTTGCGAGCCTATCTGTTTTCTATCGGGTGCATTTCGGAGAGTGTGCTACGGAGTTGCATAACCTAATACCCCCCATCGCGTTTTTACAATAGGACAACCAGGAGAACGGCAAAACGTCATCCATACCAGGTGGATTTGCCATTTACGCGAACAAAACGGTTTGCGTCCACTTTCATAGTGCGTACCGCCAGGATGTGGAACGACTTGCCGGAGTCTGTGTTTCCTGCGCAGTATAGTTTGAAGGTCTTCAAGTCGCGGGTGAATAGGTACCTACTGAACAAGGTGTGCTCCATCGTAGACCACATCGCTGCTTAACATCAGGCAGGATGGTGGTCAAACGCTTGTTCATAGCGATTAAAAAAAAAAAAAAAAAAAGACCCAATGTCACTTACCGCAGATCAATCAGTTCCTGTGAGAATTTGGAGAAGTTTACTGTCTGTCATCTAGCCTATAAACATACTATTTCCTACGTAATATAACATAAAATATGAGCTAAAGTCTATTTTTTAATTCGACGAACCAATTTGACAGTTCCTATTCACACAATTTTGTGCTCTGCTGCAATCAAGTTATTATACGCGATGACAATCTTTAAATGTTGGTATTCAATTTTCAGTTTAACTTACATAGGAATAAATCATCATATTGTACGCATAGGAACTGTCAAATTAGTCCGTCACATTAAAAAAATTACTTTAGTATTGCGAACTAATATTTAGGTGTCACCGGTCCTTTAGTAGTCAATCTTATACAGACAATAGCTGACCCGGTAAACGTTGTTTTACAGTTAACAGTGTTTCTCTGTTGTTATGTGTATCTAATCATAATCATTTGTTGTAATTGTTATCATGTGTTACAAATATGGTCTTAAAAATTCTGAAGTATCAACATGAAACCCTGTAAGGGCACAGCAACATATACTTAACTTAGTTACATTTGGTAGAAATGAATAACAATTTATTCTAAAACAAATTATCACATGTTTATAGCTGCCAGCTAGTGTAAATAATGTTGATAATACAACAGATATGTATTATACATAAACACCTTCCTCAAGAATCACTATCTGCTAAAGAATACAGCATCAAAATCCGTTGCTTATTTTTAAAGATCAAAACATACAAAGGTACAGACAACGGACAGCGACTTTGTTTTATACCTACTATGTTTTGATATAATTATTTTTGGTCTATCAGTTTTTACAATTGAGCTAGTAGTGCGTACTAATCTCTAGGTATCATAGGTCCTTTAACAGTAGTTGTGTTGACGTTACACTGTCAGCAGACATAAGACGTGTATAAAAAGCGAGTACTTGCACAATAGCCCATTGTTTCAGCAGATGTTATCGCGCAAACCCTCGGGGGTTGCGGGTCCCGTTATCTCCGTGTCCACTGAAAGGTTCGTATTTTTACAGGAGAATAGTCCTCTAACGTATCTCTCTATGTACGTTTGTACTACACATGTGAGCTCTTTGTGCACTGTCTGATAAATTAGTACGCTGTTTGTTTATTTCCACGAATACTGTCTCTTTGAGTTTACGGATAGATTTATGCCCGTTAATATGTGAATCGCGTAGTACTTGTTAAGAGTAAGTGAGCTGTCAAATCTTGATAAATGTCCCTAAAGTAACTGTCAAAGGAACTTATGTGTCATCTATCCATCATCTACTTAAATACATGTTAAACTAAAACATCCGAAATATATAAAAGGGGCATTTGCTTTAGCAAGTGCCTCTGCCTACCCCGCTTTGGGATTAAAAGGCGTGAAGTGTATTTATTTTATTTTATTTTTTTATATAAAAGGAGAAACTTACTGACTGACTGATATATTAACGCACAGCTCAAACGGCTAGACGTTGTCACTTTAAGCTTACGAACCGTAGGGGTGCACTAAGAAATGATTTCTCGAAATTCCCTCGGGAACGGGAATTGACGGGAAAATACTTTTGTATGAAAAATCTAACCGGGTAAGAAAGACGATTGAAATTTGACATGCAAGTACCTTAATCTAACATATTATTCTTCCATGTGTTAAAATAAATATAAATTATAATATGTAGTAAGTATAAACCAGCATAAAATATAAAAGACGATATAGTGACGATAAATCATCAGTATATATCCACCACCATATTTGATATTGCGAATGTATAAAACACTTCACGTTTTTTATAATCAAACCTGGGGTAGGCAGCGGCAGTTACTACTAGTTATGCCTAATTGTATCTTTATTGAACAAAAAAGACAATAGTTTTCTTCTAATGTATAGTAAGCCACACATTTCAGTAAAATGAGCTGACTAAAGGATTTAAAGCAGTTCCCCTCCTGGGCCCATATCTTTTTTCCACCCTGTATATATAATAATAAATAAATAAATATTTTACAACAACACACACATTGCCTTCATCCCATGTTAAGTAGCTAAAGCATTTGTGTTATGGAAATCAGACGAGATATATTTACTTATATTTTTTTTTTCACTTAAATACATACTTATATAAATATAACACCCAGACACATCCAACAAGTACTTAAAAGCTCATCACCTAAATACCTGCCAGCGGTGGGAATCGAACCCACGACCCTACGGGGCAGAGGCAGACATGCTGACCACTACACCAACGAGCCCGGTCGCCCGTGTATATGTAAAACCCCGAAGTCTTTTTCATGTTCGGGCTACTGGCTCCATCAGATACCGTTTCCTAACAGGATTTCCTACAGCCGGGTCCTAAATATAATGTAACTAGGTACCTACTTATCTTTTATACGCACGAGTGACGACAAATCAGTGAGTCAGTACCAGCTCTTATGAAACTTTCGATGGGCTGGATATCATATCTCTATTGTCATAATGCGTGCGAGCCAGCTCCAACAGCATCCTTATGATGATTGCTGGTAGGCTAGACTGTGCCTACATCGGGCATTGTTGTGATCAATAAAGAAGCCAGCAAATTATTTTAGTGTAATAAGTAGTAGAAATAAGTTTTTGTATTTATGTGTATGTTACTAAATCTAGTATTAAGTGTAAGTACTAACAAAATATGGGCCTTTGCTACCCGAAATAAATGAATTTGATTTGATTTGATAATACTGCGTGAAAAAGGATCCCGAGCAATGGTCGTAGAAACTTTGTTGGGCTCGTCAATATGAACAACTTTTACTATGGCTCAAATGCGGGGAAATGTAAAAATTACTCCATACAAAATAGACAATTGCTCGGAAGATAAAAAGCCTCGGCAGATGACAATTTGTGTGGGTATTGAATTATTTTTTTCATTTCCCGACATTGTACCCATAATAAAATTTGGTCATATTGACGAGCCGAACAATGATGTGAAATGACTTGTCTGTGTTTCCTGCGCAGTACGGTCTGAAGGTTTTCAAGTCACGGGTGAATAGGTACCTAATGAACAAGTGTACTCCATCGTAGATCACATCGCTGCTTAACATTAGGCAGGATGGTGGTCATAGCGATAAAAAAATCGATTCTAAGAAATGCTGGCATGTTCGGCCGTCAAGAGTATAATTATACTCTATGACATGGACTAGTGGTCGGGAAATTTGCCTCCAGGACGACCGTCGCGGGTTCGATTCCCACCACCTACGATGGTGGTGGGAAGAATGTATAAAAAGTTGTATAAATGTTCTATCCCTTTGTATGTTTTGATCTTTAAAAATACGCAACGGATTTTGATGCCGTATTCTTTAGCAGATAGTGATTCTTGAGGAAGGTGTTTATGTATAATACATCTCTGTTATATTATCAACATTATTCCTGGTTCGATTCCTACCTTTCCCACCCTTTAGTTATGTACTGAGGCATTAGTTGTGTGCGTCTATTTATTTATCTACACAAGTGTTTTAAAGTATTTATGTAAGCAAGCATATCAGTGTTTGGTACCCATCATCATCATCCGCTCATACTTGTCCACTGCTGGACATAGGCCTGTCCAATTGCACGCCACTGTGATCTGTTTTCGGCTGACACCCATAGTAGAGTATACTGTGTAAAAATGCCCCGGGATATTTATTTCAATGATCTATTCCTATCTCTTATACGACTGAATGACGAGTAATCAGTACAGTCTGCACCAGTTTTTGTGAAACTTTCGGGGGAACCATATCTCTATTGTCATAATTCGTTCGCTTAAAAATAAGCGGCAAATTGACGGGGTCTTTAAAAACACCTCACAAAATACTTCGAATTCGAATCCAATTTGCTTAACAAAGAAAAATGTCGGGGATGAAAACAAGCTAGGTCCTCTTTTCGAGCTTTCGGGGTAAATATTTTTGCGGGATTCCAAATCTGGAAGCGTCGAGTTGTTTTTCGTCTTTCTTGTATTTTTTTTGGCGAAAAAAGAAACAAACACAAGTGTTCCGAAGAGGGAAAGAAGGGTCTATCGCGTACAAGGTTGCGTTTTTTGGCAGTATACATTTAACATGTTTTATCTAAAGCTTAACTCCATGATAAGGAAGGCCAAGCTTCTTCTTTTTATTTGCATGTTTCACCGAATTTTACTTCACGATTTGTAAAAGTTCCCCGAGCAAATGTTGCGTAGTTTTAAAGTTTTACGCATACATAGGGACAAACAGCGGGAGGCGACTTCGTTTTATACTATGTAATGATTATTATTACTAGTATATTCCCTACACCCCAGCTTTTGTAAGTAAGCCAATTTCACCTCGCGATGATATCTTGGAGTTGGATATTATTATGAGATCCGATACCTTGAATAAGGTTATTTTATTATGATTGAATATTGCGATGTCGCCTTGATAAGTAGATTGGATGTCATTTCTATCGAGCTTATCTGGAGGTCGGTCTTCACAAGGCTGAAATCGTAGAAAGGACAGAAGTTTTTGAGGTTGTCTCTTGGTCTATTGAATTAATTGAAAAAATATTTTACTCGAGCTTGTTTTTGATTATATTCGCGCCTATATACCTGGTGGACGTTATAATGTCTGTGCGCGTTTCATTAAAAGAATATTTAAAAAAAACCGTCGAATGGATTACCTCCTCTTTTTTTAGGTAATTCCCAATTGTTCCATAGAAAGAGATGTTAAACTAAACAACAGTCATTTGTTCGCCCTTTTCCTTCTTTAGGAATAATGGGAGAGAGAAACTTGTTCTATACAAGAAATTTCTCATTTCTTTGAAGCCTCTCGCTTCTCTTTCTCGCTTTTTTAAAGTCGGTAAAAACAAAAAAAACATTACACTTCACGCCTTTTAATCCCAAAGCAGGGTAGGCAGAGGCACTTGCTAAGCAAATCCCGACAGTTCACCAAGCGTGACAAGGGGTGAGCCCATCGTCGTTATAGGGTTCACATACCGTTTAAAAACTACAGAACGGTTCTTAAGAAAAAAATATTCACATTTTAAGAATCGGGTATATGACGTGCCATACATACATAGTTATCAGAATGTTGGCTGGTTCCATCACAGGTCTATCCACCAGCATGTAGGTAGGTGTTTATGTTCTAGACAGTGATTGGCGAGAGGTTTTGTCCACACTGAGTGAAGTTGGTTATGCGGGTGTCTGCAAACATTCGGTGCTTGTGATGTATTCAATGGAGGCTATAGAGAGCTATACATATATGTACCGCCAAGAGCGCCTATGGTCCAGTTTGTCGGATACTTGACTAGTAACCGGGAGGTTGCGGGTTCGAGTCCGGCTTCTGGACGTGTACCAATGGGACTCTATTTCAGAGCCTGTGCACGCAACGCAACGCTCGTACGGTGAAGGTCAACATCGTGATGTAACCCGCACACCACATGGTTTGTGACTTTAACAGCGATGGGCTCACCCCCTGTCACGTTGGGTTAAATACGCTTGGTGAACTGTGGGCATTTGCTTAGCAAGTGTCTCTGCCTACCCCGCTTTGGGATTAAAAGGCGTGAAGTGTGTATGCACATTCGGCCAAGTATCTCGTCTACTAAACCTTAAGGTGGAAATTCACATAAATATCGAACATGAACAGCTCTTAACGCCCGCGTTGTTGCTTATTAGAATCTTGTTTCGGACGCCGCTCACTCCAATAAATATATTATTACTAACGCTACTGTATACAATTAGGATTGCTATATCCTCAGTTGGGTTATTTAAAAAATATTTTAGGTATATTAATGGTTAGGTTAGTTTATATTAATCGTTAAGTTACTGGAGAGTGAGTTAGGTTTGTTAAAAAGGTTATTTTACATTTCTAACAATATAACCTACATGGCCAAATGCCACCAAAAACCGATAGGCAAAGACGGGCATTGACTGGAGTGCCGCAAAGACGGCAGCGCTGGATAGAGGGACATGGAGAGATAGATATCTGCAAGGCCCTATGTACCCCCTGGGTATGCTAGGACCTAAGTAGTAAGTAAGTAACCTACATTACTGACGCTTTAGTGACACAAAAGTGTTGTCAGAAAAGGTAGACCTTTTTCATGTGTATGACCTAGCCAAGTGTGTTGTGTTGTTTAAATAAAGCAATATTCATAGACGTAAAAAGTAAGAGTTAATGTAAAATCTCAAGTCAATTATCACAAACTAAAACTATGACATCTATGCCCCTATTTTTTATGGGAAATTTTCTTTGACGTTTTCTGTCATTACTGTCATACTTGACAGTACTAAAATACTGTCATACTTGACAATAATGACAGTTCCCCGCCCGAAAATCTGTCAGAAAAACGTCAAAGAAAATTCCCCGTTGAAAAGCAAATCAGCCATGTTCTAATATTCAAATCATAGGGTTCTTTTTGTCAAAGAACCAAAAAAACAAACAAATAGCAGAAACTTGAGAATTCCTCGAACAACTCCCCCACTTACTGGGCAATAGATTTACACAAACGCCACTTATTTTACAATTTTCCATCGCGAGTTCTAAAATTAAACTGCCGCAGCACTGGTTGTGCCGGGAACATTTACCGGAAGTAAGAAGTAAAGAGCAATAACAGTTGAGGGA
Organism: Conopomorpha cramerella; assembly: GCA_012932125.1. NCBI lineage: Eukaryota > Metazoa > Arthropoda > Insecta > Lepidoptera > Gracillariidae > Conopomorpha > Conopomorpha cramerella. Next base: position 889 of record SJJU01070660.1, on the reverse strand, counting down.
CGGCGGCGGCGGGGGCGGCGGGGGCGCCGGCGAGGGCGGCAGGGGCGGCGTAGTTTGCACAGTTATTTTACAACTTGTGATTTATCTTTGTTTGCCGACTGTACCGTGGTGGATTAACGAGTGTACTACCATTATTCAGTTTATGATTCTCTTGCTTAGAAATTCTTAATGATAATATTACACAGGAATAATGGACGCACCGCTTATATAATAGATTCAATATTACATACATACATACACTACACGCCTGTCTCCCAGAGGGGTAGGCAGAGACTACAGATCTCCATTTGTCACGGTCCTGACAAACTCCTTTCGCTTCATCTACATTCATACATCTTTTCATACATGAACTCCGGTTTCGAGTACTTTTCTCGCCACCTTCGGCCAGGACATCACCAATCTGGTCAACATATGTCCTTCTGGGGCGACCGCTACATCACCCTTTCGTCAATCGACTTTCATCCATTCTCTCCATATGCCCAAACCACCAGTATTAATTTCTATAAATAAATAGGATCACCAAGTTTTAGAATCTTACACTTCTCTACCCCTTTTACCACTTTAGGGGACGAATGTTGAAGAATACTTTCTTATCTCACGTAAAAGGAACTTCTGTGCAAAATTTCCGCTCTCGGTTTGATCTGGGCGGTGATGAGACAGTGATGAATGAACCAGACAGGACTTTGAGTGTTATGTATCTAATACACACATCAAAAGTGTCTAGGGATCAAGTACATTTTAGAAGATTGCAATCAAGAATATATTTTACAAAAACTGAATTCATTCATAAATTTATTCAAAATGTGGTGATAAGTCATTGATACAGGCATGGGGAATTAGGTAGGAGACCAATCCAGAAGATTAGATTTGATTAAAATAAATTAGATTT
>SJJU01070659.1:0-11462 GCA_012932125.1 Conopomorpha cramerella | reverse complement strand
TGACACCATCGTTATCTCCCATTGTTAAAACCAGGAAATATTGTAACAAAGCTTTATTAATTTTATTGGTTGATGTTTTCACAAAATATGATCCACTCTACAATTAAATTGAACCGTACTGTTCAACGTCTTGAGTCGTAGTCCGCGACGCTCTACTCGGGTCGTCATTTATAAGCCGTCGCCCCACTCCGAGTTAGGCCCAGGTGTGTGCGACGAAAACACCAGCTGCAAGCGCACGTGCACTCGAAGTAAACACCAGATGTTCGTGCACGTGCACTCGAAGTAAATACCAGGTGTTCGTGCACCTGCATCCGATATTTCAGCATGTCAGTTGGTTGTTGAGGTAGGAATTAGTCCCAGTAGATCATAGTCCTAATTTTAATCGGGATTAGTTATCCGCGCGCCGATATATATATGTCGGATGTCGGAGCCTCGCCGGCGTCAGGGCCGCCGGCCAGTGGAGAAGGAGCGTTTTCCATTAGGGTAGCTCGAGCAACAAGTACACTTGGTAGGACAATAAGTCAATTTAATTCTGATAGCCTATGTAACAGACACACTCGTGATCACTCTAATCAGGGATAATCCCACCACCACCCAAGCCCTGCCTGCCTCTCGGCGTACGGGCCATTCTCTGGAGACGTGCGCATCTACTTGCTTTTGCCTCTTTTCAACGCACACGTTTCTTGACTCCATACAAATTATCTTTATCCGTCCCTGTTTTGTTGCCAACTCTCCCCCTTCTGGGGCATGACGAACACATTACGGAGACTTCGCGTCGGGTCCTCGTCGCGTCTTCAGTCGTTAACAGGCTTCATATGTTCTTCGTGATCACTCTTCGGAGTCCAGCCCCAGTCTCCTCCGCGGGCACCCCGCCCTTCCGAAGTTATAGTCTTCGCTCCCACGTGCATGTCCAGGCGTGCCAACTTAACCGCCTGCGTTTCGTCAACCAATCAGAAAGAAGCAGTACTGCTATTTAAATGGTACCAACATAACAACACACATTATTCCAATGCGATTGGCTAAGAGAAAACAGTTACAGTATTGCCAACTAAAGAAAACTAAACAGACTACTTTATCGGAAACGCACAGCGCCATCTGTTGTCTATAATAGAAAACAAAACAAAATGGCATGACAGGTTAACAACCAGGTAGTGATTGTTGTCAAGACAGGTGGCGCTGCTAGCCCTCTATTTGACATATATATATAGCCGTGTGGTGACGGCGAATAGAATACATGAGTCACCACCCCAGCCAAACTTTTCCCGCTATGGGGGTCGTAAGAGACGATCGAGGGAACCCTCCAGAGGACGGGCAGCAGCGCTCTCTGTGAGTTAAACCACAACCCCACTGCGATCGCCAACCCGCCTGCCCAGCGTGGCGATTATGGGCATTACCTCCAACAATAAGCACAACAAGGCCACGGCCCCCAGTTCCCGGCGGCTCCGCTATTCCTGGTCACGGTGGCGACCACGGTAACGGCGGAGCAGGGGTGCGAAGAATCTCCGGGTTATGGGAGGCCACCACAAACGACTGACCCTGGCGACGTACAACGGACGCACGCTACGGCTTGACTCGCATCTGGCCCAACTCGAGGGGGAACTTGGGAAAATTAGGTGGCACATATTGGGGCTAAGCGAAGTCCGAAGAGAGGGAGAGGACACCATTACCCTCAAATCGGGCCACCTAATGTACTTCCGCGAGCGAGACCAACAATCCCAAGGCGGCGTTGGGTTTCTTGTGAATAAGTCCCTGTGTAACAACGTTGTGGAAGTGTCTAGTGGGTCAAACAGGGTAGCATACCTTGTCATAAAACTTACCGAGAGGTATAGCCTGAAAGTGGTACAAGTGTATGCACCGACCTCGACACACTCGGACGATTAGGTGGAGGGCCTGTTCGATGATATATCGAAGGCCCTCCACTCCACTACTAAGACACATTACAGCGTTGTTATGGGGGACTTTTACGCTAAAGTGGGAGTACAGAATTGCAATGAATCGGCAGTAGGATCCCATGGATTTGGAGCAAGGAATCATAGGGGGAAAATGCTAGTAAACTTCCTCGAACGAGAGGGGCTATTTCTAATGAACTCTTGGTTTAAGAAAAAGCCCCAAAGGAAGTGGACCTGGCAAAGCCCCGATACTATGACAAAAAATGAGATCGATTTCATCATGACGAACAAAAAGCACATATTCAGAGACGTCTCTGTGATCAACAGGTTTAATACCGGTAGCGATCACCGACCAGTCAGAGGCTCTCTGAATATCAACTTTAAGGCTGAACGTGTCCGTCTGATGAAAGCCAGGCTCCAACCAACCATGCTCCAAACTATAATGGGATTCGAAGCTTTCCAGCTAAGTTTGGAGAACCGATTCGTTGCCGTGGAAACCACAGCAGACGTGAACAAGAACCTCGAAAATGTGACTCGGGTCCTCAGGGAAAAGGGTACGAGATTTTGTGAAATGCAGCGTAAGGGCAGTAAGTCAAAGCTTTCCGGGGAGACTTTACGGCTGATGAAGGAACGACGTGAGAATCCGCCCGTCACTTCGACCGCAAGGCGGGCTCTAAACCAGGAGATTAGTAAGCACGTGCGGCGCGACCTCCGATGCTACAATACTCTTTCAATAGAAAGAGCGATTGAGCAGAATCGGGGGTCAAAAGTGTTCGTACAATCTCTTGGAAGAAGCCACCTTGCGAAGTTGACCACAGCAAGTGGAGAAGTCGTCACTTCGAAGCCGTCGGTCCTTTCGGAGGTTGAAGACTTCTATGGCCAGTTATACGCATCGCATGCATCTCGCCCTGATCCCGAAAATGGGGACTCTAGAGCCACATTGACACGCCACTCCACCGAAGACCTGCCAGAAGTCAGTACTGGCGAAATTGAGATCGCTCTTAGACAGCTCAAAAACGGAAAAGCTCCAGGAGAGGATGGCGTTACAACCGAACTATTAAAGGCTGGAGGTAAACCGATATTGAGGGAGCTCCAAAAGCTTTTTAACGCTGTCCTCTTCGAAGGAAGAACTCCGGAGGCGTGGAGTAGAAGTGTGGTCGTCCTGTTCTTCAAAAAGGGAGACAAAACCCTGTTGAAGAACTATCGACCCATTTCTCTTCTAAGCCACGTCTACAAGCTGTTCTCAAGAGTGATCACAAACCGTCTTGCGCGAAGACTCGACGAATTTCAACCTCCGGAGCAGGCTGGATTTCGGAGCGGTTATGGCACCATAGACCACATCCACACAGTGCGGCAGATCATAGAGAAAACTGAAGAATATAATCTGCTCCTGTGTCTAGCATTCGTGGTCTATGAGAAGGCCTTTGACTCGGTTGAGATCTGGTCCGTTCTGGAGTCTCTGCAGCGTTGCCAAGTTTGCATCAACATCAATGGCGAACACATTTCTCACTTGCGATTTGCAGACGACATCGTCATCATGGCAGAAACGCTGCAGGACCTTCAACTGATGTTGAATGACCTAGCTGATTCTTCTCTACGGATCGGCCTATGGATGAACTTGGATAAAACCAAGGTCATGTTCAATGAACATGTTCTAACGGAACCGATTTCAGTACAAGGCACCGTTCTCGAAGTTGTTAAAAAATACGTATACCTTGGGCAGACATTGCAGTTGGGTAGAAACAACTTCGAGGACGAGGTAAACAGAAGAATTCAGCTGGGTTTGGCAGCATTTGGGAAGTTACGTCGAGTCTTAACATCAGCGATCCCACAGTGCCTGAAGACAAAAGTCTTCAATCATTGTGTCCTACCTGTAATGACATACGGAGCTGAGACGTGGACACTGACGGCACGGCTGGCCCACAAGCTCAAAGTCGCACAGCGTGCTATGGAAAGGGCTATGCCCGGCGTTTCTCTGAAGGATCGAATCAGAAATGAAGTGATCCGACAGAGAACCAAAGTCATCGACATAGCTCATCGTTTTAGCAAGCTGAAGTGGCAGTGGGCCGGCCATATTGGCCGTAGAACCGATGACCGTTGGGGAAAACGAGTTCTCGAGTGGGGACCGCGTCTCGGCAAACGGAGTGTAGGACGCCCTCAGGCAAGGTGGACTGATGATATACGCAAGATGGCTGGCGGAAGCTGGATGCGAGAAGCCGAAAACAGATCACAGTGGCGTGCAATTGGAGAGGCCTTTGTCCAGCAGTGGACAAGTATGGGCTGATGATGATGATGATATATATATTATTATCTTAGTATGATATGTATGTGTTCATTATTAGTCTTTTTTTTTGCAATAGTACTTACTATATTATAATATGTGTTCATTTAATTTTTTTTTCGTTATTGAGTGTTTTCTGTTTTACCTTACTTAAGTTATTAAGTATTATTACTTAAGTTATTATTGTATTCACTTACAACTTTATAATTGTTGATTTAATTAATGTGAGACACATATAACTTTGGAAATAGTTTTATTTATGAGCAAATTTGTACAAAAACAACGTAACGAATTGGTAGCGGAGAGACAGAGAGAACATAGAGGTTCTGACCACAGACGTACAGAAGCCACAGACTAAATTTTGTATAGACTGTGCAATATTACTATTGAAGGCGCGTAATTTAAACAGATAAAATTAAGACTAATTTTAACACTCCTACCGAATTAAAGCCTTCTAGAATACATAATAAACAGTGGTACAATGCATAACATACAAGTATGATTTGACTTGATTTAAATAACATTAGTTTGCAAAACAAGTTTACTTTAACTTACACATTCCAACTCTATCTCTCATTAATCTGAATTTTTCCTTTGACAAGGGCTTTGTAAACATATCAGCATACTGATTGTTTGTAGTTACATGATTTAGACTTATAATTTTTTCATAGTATTTTTCTTTTATAAAATTATATTTGATGTCGATATGTTTACATCTCCTATGAAAGACATTATTTTTAATGACATTAATTGCACTTTGGTTATCAATGTTTATGCATACATTATTCTGTTCATATTCATAAATATCACTGTCGAATGTTTTTTTGTAAGGGTTCGAAGTTGCTCACTAGATGGCGTTGGTAGTAATTCTGAATGGCGCTATCGATATATCAAACGGTTGGCATATATACCGAGAGGTGATATTTTTTGGAATATACTCATACTCATACAACTACAACTGGAGGTTTTATTTATTACGGGAAAATTCTACCGCGCCCTTGGGGACCTGAGTTATCGTTGTACATGGTCCTTCGAGGTTGTTTATAAATGACACTAGCGCTGTAGCGCTACGGTGCCGATTTTTGGAATTAATCAGCTACGGGCGGCGGATTGTCGCTGTGTATCGTAGCTTTACAAGGACTGTCCGGGTTCCGGCAAGGCAGTTCTGACCTTGAGCCTGCAGAGGAATAAATCAACGGAGAGCAGATCCGGTGTTGCGGCGTCATCAAGGAGGTCTCACCAAAGCGGCAAGCAGCTACAAATTGAGTAACTATCAATGGACGTGAAACTGTGAGTAAATTGACATTATTTAATTTCGCCGAAGTTCAAGTAACGAAAAAAGTGAAGTGTGGTGTTTCAACTTAAATTCTAAGTGGACAATCTAGTTCATAATATTATAGAGACTTAGTAAATTTGCATGATATTTTAGACTTAGAATAATTACGTAAAAAACGAGGGAACGGGGAATCCATGCCCGATTTCACTCAGAGTTTAAAAACACTTGTAAAATTTTAAGAAATTTTTGTGGACTTGTATTTTTTTTAATAGTCTTTCTGTTGTTGTAACTTGTATTTTTTCTGTTTTTTTTTGTTTTTTTGTTGTGTTCTAAGCTTTATTCTACATAGTAAAATGGAGAATTTACTAAATTTCCAAGAAGAGTTAGTGAAACGTATCTATAAGTCTCAAGTTAATTTTAAAAAATCGCCTAAAGAGCGAATCACTCGGGAATATGTGGAAGGGCGATTGGAGGCCGTGGACCAATTATGGTTTGAATTTCTTAATGGGCACAAGGAATTAATGAAAACTTTTAAAAAGGCGGACTTGTTAGCAACTGATTACATGAAACAGGATATGTATGATCAGGCAGAGGAGTATTATTTAGGCTATAAAAGTGAATTAAAAATTGTTTGCAGTAGATTTGAAAGTAAATCGCAGGGTCCAAGTGGTGCTTCCAGTAGTTCAACCAATGGAGTTAAGCAAGATATTGTTAAACTACCAACGATAAATATTCCTAATTTTTCCGGGAAATATTCGGAGTGGCCTACTTTCCGAGATTTGTTTAAATCTCTGATACATGATAATAGCAGTTTAGATAAGGTTCAAAGGCTCCATTACTTAAAAGGCTATTTGTCCGGAGAAGCGGAACAACTTCTACGGCATATACCTATAATAGCGTCGAATTACGATCGTTGTTGGGATTTGCTAGAGAAACGGTATAATAATAAAAAATATATATCTTTTCAAATTTTAAAGAGATTTTTGAGTCAAAGAAATATCCTGAATGAATCTGCTACATGTTTAAAAGAACTTATAGACACTACAAATGATTGTCTCGCTTCATTGTCAACGATTGGCATAGACACAAAAAACTGGGATATATTGGTTATTCATATACTCTCTCTGAAATTGGATCCAGAAACACGGCGACAGTGGGAGTTTAAGGTTACTAACGACAACACATCTGATGAGTTGCCTACGTATAATCAATTCCAGGACTTTTTAACCAATCGATATAGAGCATTCGAATTTTTGGAGCCGAGACCTGGATCTAATTTCAGGAATGTGCCAACCAATAATAATAGTACAGGGTCGAACAACAACAACACGATTAATCGGTTTAGATCAATGCACGTGACTGATGTACAGTGTCCATTTTGTTCGGACAGTCATAAACTTTATAATTGTAAAAAGTTTGCAAATATTGAGGTGGATAGAAGGCGAAAATATGTATCTGAAACTAATTTATGTTACAACTGTTTGGGGAGTAACCATTCTGCCAAATTTTGTCAGAATCAGATTCGTTGTAAGTTGTGTAAAAACAAACATCACTCACTTTTACACCCAAGGGTGGGTTCGGTAGGTAGAGTAGGTATGGGTAACGACAATTTGAAATCACGTGTGGAGGAGGTTGCTGCTTCTTCGCATGTTTCAGCGGAAGCTGAAGGGGATGTAGATGTAGTATCTTGCCATTCGAAAGAGAAAGTTCGTAATCAGGTCTTGTTGGCAACGGCTGTCGTAAAGGCAAAGGCTAAGAATGGAAAGTTTTACTCGATCAGAGCATTGTTGGATCAAGGTTCACAGTCATCATTTATTACTGAATCGACAGTGCAATATTTGGGTTTAAAAAAGACTCCTATAACAGGTACCATCACAGGGGTGGGTGGAAACTCAAGCTTGATTACTAAGGGAATTGTTAACGTAACTATTGCGTCGAGACTAGATCCAAATGTTATTGTCTCGGTAGAGGCCTTTATTTTGAAGAATATAACAACACAAATGCCTTCAAAAATGGTAGAGACATTGGAGTGGATCGATTTGAATGAGATACAGTTAGCGGACCCGGGATATAACACTCCTAATAAGATTCAAATGTTATTAGGAGCCGATGTCTACGGCAAGATATTGTTAGACGGAATTAAGAAAGATCCCAGTGGTTCTGTATTAGCTCAATCAACGAGCATGGGCTGGATATTGTCCGGACCGATACCACCGATGGTAAACAGGCCGATTGAAATAAATGTGATGCACTGTTGTGTCGAAGAAAACGACTTTTTGAAAAGATTTTGGGAGTTAGAGTCAGACCTAGAGCTCTCAAAAGAGAAACTGATTACCGCCGAAGAGAAGAGATGTGAAGAATATTTTAAAAACACTACATACAGAGATGAGGACGGTAGGTATGTGGTGAGATTACCATTCAAAGATGGAACGCCAAAAGTCAGTGATTCTCTAGTTATCGCCGAAAACCGACTTAAAGCATTAGAAAGAAAACTAAGCAGCGAGGTCCAACTTAAACATAATTACTGTGAAGCGTTGAGAGAATATAGTGTATTAAATCATATGGAAAAGGTGTTGGACAACGGTAGACACGCCGAAGCTATCTACCTTCCACATCATGCTGTTGTCAGAAACGACAAGGATACTACAAAGGTTAGAGTAGTTTATGATGCATCCTGCAAAGGAAGGAATGGACTATCACTAAATGATTCTTTGTTAATAGGCCCGGCTCTGCAAGCGGATTTGCGGCAAATCTTAATGCAATGGAGGGTACATCAGATTGTGTTGGTAGCAGATATAGTTAAGATGTACAGACAAGTCAGGGTTAACAGAGCAGATACGTTATATCAACGTATTCTTTGGAGGGAAGATAAGTGTGATCCTATACAACATTATGAACTTACAACAGTGACCTTTGGAACTGCATCAGCACCTTATCTAGCGGTCAGAGCGTTGCATCAATTAGCAGAGGATGAAAGGGAAAATTACCCTGTGGCAGCTGCAATTGTGACACGAGATTTCTATATGGACGATCTCTTGACCGGGGCAGACAGTGTGGAGCAAATCATGAAAATCTACACGCAAATGAATCTATTGCTGAAGAAGGGGGGGTTTGAGATGCAAAAGTGGTCGTGTAATAGACACGAGTTACTAATTGGACTGAATGGGGGAAAAGGGAGCATCGCTGCGGGGGGGAAGGACTCGTTTATGGATGAAGTGATTGATAAAGATCAAGGACCAGGGAACTCTGTCACGAAACAAATCGCAGATGAACCGGGTAAAGAGAAGAGTAATAACATTCATTTTAAGTGGGATAATGTGATGAAAATACTGGGAATTACTTGGAATCGCGTGGACGATTCTTTCCGCTATGTGGTGAACCTTTCAGTTCTCGAAGGCACGGTAACAAAAAGGAAAATTATAGCTGACATATCAAGGTTCTACGACCCCCTTGGTTGGGTTGGTCCCTGTATTATTGTTACAAAAATTATTATACAGAAACTATGGTTGGCGGGTATCGGCTGGGATCAACCAGTACCAGAAAATATATTAAAGGAATGGCTGGATTACCGGATAGAGCTAACAAGATTAGAAGATATTTCAATACCGAGATGGATAAATACCTCAAACGATACACAGTTCATCGAACTACATGGCTTCTGTGACGCATCGAAGTTTGCTTATGCCGCAGTGGTATATATTCGTGTGCGCGATGCTGCACAAAACGTGAAAGTGACATTGGTTACAGCTAAAACTAAGGTCGCTCCAGTAAAACAAATATCGATACCGAGGTTAGAACTATGTGGCGCTGTTCTATTAACAAAACTGTTAAAGGAAGTAGCAAGAGTATTGGCTATACCAACACGGGATCTGCACGCGTGGACCGATTCCATGATCGTCTTAGCATGGATTAATGACCACCCAAGAAGGTGGAAGGATTTTGTTGCTAATAGAGTCTCAGAAATACTGGACAATTTAGATCCCCATCAATGGTCACATGTTACCTCAAAGGAGAACCCGGCAGATTGCGCGTCAAGAGGCATAAAACCGTCAGAATTAGTTGAGCATAAATTGTGGTTTAATGGTCCAACATTCTTAATGGAACAGGAAGTTGCATACAGGAAACCAGAGAAAAATGAAACTAATTTAGAAGTATTGTTATGCACAGAAATAGAGACAAAATTAATAGAGAAGTTTTCATCGCTGAGAAGATTATTAAGAGTAATGTCCTACTGCAAACGTTTCATAAATAATTTGAAAAGAGGAGCTGAGAAACAACGGAAGAAGCATTTAATGGCAAGTGAATTAAATTCCCTATTGAATTTATTTATCAAACAAGATCAACTGCAGTGTTTTTCAGTTGAATTAACACTTATGAAACAAAATACGAACTTACCAAAAAGAAGTAAACTCAAGTCCCTGAATCCGTATTTAGACGACCAAGGTGTAATGAGAGTAGGAGGGCGATTAGAACATGCTAACGTAGAATTCGGTAGAAAGCACCCCATTATAATGTCAAAGGAAACGCATCTAACAAAATTGATTATTAGAGATGCACATTACCAGACTCTGCATGGTGGGCCGCAGTTAATGCTCGCTTATTTAAAAAATAAATACTACATTGTTCGAGGAAAGGTAGCGGTGAAGGAATATTATCGTAAGTGTGTCATTTGCGCAAAGAATGCAGCCAGCACTAGGAGTCCAGTAATGGGACAACTACCACCCGCTCGTCTCACGCCAACTCGTCCGTTCAAAAATTGTGGTCTAGACTACGCCGGACCAATTCAAATAAGAACTACGAAGGGCAGGGGATTTAAATCATATAAAGGCTACATATGTCTTTTCATCTGTATGGCAACAAGAGCTGTACACTTGGAGGCTGTGAGTGATTTAACCTCACAGGGGTTTCTTCAAGCGTTCAAGCGCTTGGTGGCAAGAAGGGGCTACTGCACAGATTTATTCAGTGACAATGGCACTAATTTTATCGGGGCAGCTAAGGATCTAGGAAATATGACAAGAGCGGAACACGATCAATTTATATCGGAGATTGCAGACTCTCTGGCCACTAAGGGGTGTAATTGGCATTTTATACCCCCACATGCACCCAACTTCGGTGGACTATGGGAGGCCGGAATAAAGTCGGTTAAATACCACCTGAAAAGAGTGATTGGAAATACAACGCTCACATATGAAGAGATGGCTACGGTTTTGGCGGAAGTCGAAGCGTGTCTTAATTCAAGACCGATATCGGTACTTACTGATGACAGCGGTGTAGAAAATGTGTTAACACCAGGTCATTTTTTAGTGGGCGAAGCCTTGATAACAGCACCTGATTATGATTACGAAACATGTAATGTTGGATCGCTCAGAAGGTGGCAATATACTCGTAAAATGCTACAAGACTTTTGGAAGCAATGGTCCAATGAATACCTGTCTAAATTCTTACATAGATATAAGTGGTCAGATCAAATTAAACAACCAAAACTAAATGAAATCGTTGTCGTAAAGGAAGATAACCTGCCACCTTGTAAATGGCTCTATGGTAGAATTGTTGCTCTCCATCCAGGACTGGATCAAGTTTGTAGAGTTGTATCTATAAAAACTAAGGATTCTGTGGTCAAACGACCCATGAATAAACTATGTATTTTACCTGTGTCTGATTAGAATTAAGTTAAAAATGTTTATTAGTATTAAGATTGTTTTTTTATATTGTATGTGCACCTACATCTTTATAGAGTAGGCCCGTATGTGTTTATCTGAAGGACACTTCATAGTGCCCTTGGTGGGCGGTATGTCGAATGTAGTAAGTGGAAAGATGTGCCATGGTTCGTTTTGTAAGGGTTACGAAGTTGCTCACTAGATGGCGCTGGTAGTAATTCTGAATGGCGCTATCGATATATCAAACGGTTGGCATATATACCGAGAGGTGATATTTTTTGGAATATACTCATACTCATATAAACACAACTGGAGGTTTTATTTACTACGGGAAAATCCTACCGCGCCCTTGGGGACCT
>SJJU01070658.1:0-15839 GCA_012932125.1 Conopomorpha cramerella | reverse complement strand
ATTTTAAGAAATTTTTGTGGACTTGTATTTTTTTTAATAGTCTTTCTGTTGTTGTAACTTGTATTTTTTCTGTTTTTTTTTGTTTTTTGTTGTGTTCTAAGCTTTATTCTACATAGTAAAATGGAGAATTTACTAAATTTCCAAGAAGAGTTAGTGAAACGTATCTATAAGTCTCAAGTTAATTTTAAAAAATCGCCTAAAGAGCGAATCACTCGGGAATATGTGGAAGGGCGATTGGAGGCCGTGGACCAATTATGGTTTGAATTTCTTAATGGGCACAAGGAATTAATGAAAACTTTTAAAAAGGCGGACTTGTTAGCAACTGATTACATGAAACAGGATATGTATGATCAGGCAGAGGAGTATTATTTAGGCTATAAAAGTGAATTAAAAATTGTTTGCAGTAGATTTGAAAGTAAATCGCAGGGTCCAAGTGGTGCTTCCAGTAGTTCAACCAACGGAGTTAAGCAAGATATTGTTAAACTACCAACGATAAATATTCCTAAATTTTCCGGGAAATATTCGGAGTGGCCTACTTTCCGAGATTTGTTTAAATCTCTGATACATGATAATAGCAGTTTAGATAAGGTTCAAAGGCTCCATTACTTAAAAGGCTATTTGTCCGGAGAAGCGGAACAACTTCTACGGCATATACCTATAATAGCGTCGAATTACGATCGTTGTTGGGATTTGCTAGAGAAACGGTATAATAATAAAAAATATATATCTTTTCAAATTTTAAAGAGATTTTTGAGTCAAAAAAATATCCTGAATGAATCTGCTACATGTTTAAAAGAACTTATAGACACTACAAATGATTGTCTCGCTTCATTGTCAACGATTGGCATAGACACAAAAAACTGGGATATATTGGTTATTCATATACTCTCTCTGAAATTGGATCCAGAAACACGGCGACAGTGGGAGTTTAAAGTTACTAACGACAACACATCTGATGAGTTGCCTACGTATAATCAATTCCAGGACTTTTTAACCAATCGATATAGAGCATTCGAATTTTTGGAGCCGAGACCTGGATCTAATTTCAGGAATGTGCCAACCAATAATAATAGTACAGGGTCGAACAACAACAACACGATTAATCGGTTTAGATCAATGCACGTGACTGATGTACAGTGTCCATTTTGTTCGGACAATCATAAACTTTATAATTGTAAAAAGTTTGCAAATATTGAGGTGGATAGAAGGCGAAAATATGTATCTGAAACTAATTTATGTTACAACTGTTTGGGGAGTAACCATTCTGCCAAATTTTGTCAGAATCAGATTCGTTGTAAGTTGTGTAAAAACAAACATCACTCACTTTTACACCCAAGGGTGGGTTCGGTAGGTAGAGTAGGTATGGGTAACGACAATTTGAAATCACGTGTGGAGGAGGTTGCTGCTTCTTCGCATGTTTCAGCGGAAGCTGAAGGGGATGTAGATGTAGTATCTTGCCATTCGAAAGAGAAAGTTCGTAATCAGGTCTTGTTGGCAACGGCTGTCGTAAAGGCAAAGGCTAAGAATGGAAAGTTTTACTCGATCAGAGCACTGTTGGATCAAGGTTCACAGTCATCATTTATTACTGAATCGACAGTGCAATATTTGGGTTTAAAAAAGACTCCTATAACAGGTACCATCACAGGGGTGGGTGGAAACTCAAGCTTGATTACTAAGGGAATTGTTAACGTAACTATTGCGTCGAGACTAGATCCAAATGTTATTGTCTCGGTAGAGGCCTTTATTTTGAAGAATATAACAACACAAATGCCTTCAAAAATGGTAGAGACATTGAAGTGGATCGATTTGAATGAGATACAGTTAGCGGACCCGGGATATAACACTCCTAATAAGATTCAAATGTTATTAGGAGCCGATGTCTACGGCAAGATATTGTTAGACGGAATTAAGAAAGATCCCAGTGGTTCTGTATTAGCTCAATCAACGAGCATGGGCTGGATATTGTCCGGACCGATACCACCGATGGTAAACAGGCCGATTGAAATAAATGTGATGCACTGTTGTGTCGAAGAAAACGACTTTTTGAAAAGATTTTGGGAGTTAGAGTCAGACCTAGAGCTCTCAAAAGAGAAACTGATTACCGCCGAAGAGAAGAGATGTGAAGAATATTTTAAAAACACTACATACAGAGATGAGGACGGTAGGTATGTGGTGAGATTACCATTCAAAGATGGAACGCCAAAAGTCAGTGATTCTCTAGTTCTCGCCGAAAACCGACTTAAAGCATTAGAAAGAAAACTAAGCAGCGAGGTCCAACTTAAACATAATTACTGTGAAGCGTTGAGAGAATATAGTGTATTAAATCATATGGAAAAGGTGTTGGACAACGGTAGACACGCCGAAGCTATCTACCTTCCACATCATGCTGTTGTCAGAAACGACAAGGATACTACAAAGGTTAGAGTAGTTTATGATGCATCCTGCAAAGGAAGGAATGGACTATCACTAAATGATTCTTTGTTAATAGGCCCGGCTCTGCAAGCGGATTTGCGGCAAATCTTAATGCAATGGAGGGTACATCAGATTGTGTTGGTAGCAGATATAGTTAAGATGTACAGACAAGTCAGGGTTAACAGAGCAGATACGTTATATCAACGTATTCTTTGGAGGGAAGATAAGTGTGATCCTATACAACATTATGAACTTACAACAGTGACCTTTGGAACTGCATCAGCACCTTATCTAGCGGTCAGAGCGTTGCATCAATTAGCAGAGGATGAAAGGGAAAATTACCCTGTGGCAGCTGCAATTGTGACACGAGATTTCTATATGGACGATCTCTTGACCGGGGCAGACAGTGTGGAGCAAATCATGAAAATCTACACGCAAATGAATCTATTGCTAAAGAAGGGTGGGTTTGAGATGCAAAAGTGGTCGTGTAATAGACACGAGTTACTAATTGGACTGAATGGGGGAAAAGGGAGCATCGATGCGGGGGGGAAGGACTCGTTTATGGATGAAGTGATTGATAAAGATCAAGGACCAGGGAACTCTGTCACGAAACAAATCGCAGATGAACCGGGTAAAGAGAAGTGTAATAACATTCATTTTAAGTGGGATAATGTGATGAAAATACTGGGAATTACTTGGAATCGCGTGGACGATTCTTTCCGCTATGTGGTGAACCTTTCAGTTCTCGAAGGCACGGTAACAAAAAGGAAAATTATAGCTGACATATCAAGGTTCTACGACCCCCTTGGTTGGGTTGGTCCCTGTATTATTGTTACAAAAATTATGATACAGAAACTATGGTTGGCGGGTATCGGCTGGGATCAACCAGTACCAGAAAATATATTAAAGGAATGGCTGGATTACCGGACAGAGCTAACAAGATTAGAAGATATTTCAATACCGAGATGGATAAATACCTCAAACGATACACAGTTCATCGAACTACATGGCTTCTGTGACGCATCGAAGTTTGCTTATGCCGCAGTGGTATATATTCGTGTGCGCGATGCTGCACAAAACGTGAAAGTGACATTGGTTACCGCTAAAACTAAGGTCGCTCCAGTAAAACAAATATCGATACCGAGGTTAGAACTATGTGGCGCTGTTCTATTAACAAAACTGTTAAAGGAAGTAGCAAGAGTATTGGCTATACCAACACGGGATCTGCACGCGTGGACCGATTCCATGATCGTCTTAGCATGGATTAATGACCACCCAAGAAGGTGGAAGGATTTTGTTGCTAATAGAGTCTCAGAAATACTGGACAATTTAGATCCCCATCAATGGTCACATGTTACCTCAAAGGAGAACCCGGCAGATTGCGCGTCAAGAGGCATAAAACCGTCAGAATTAGTTGAGCATAAATTGTGGTTTAATGGTCCAACATTCTTAATGGAACAGGAAGTTGCATACAGGAAACCAGAGAAAAATGAAACTAATTTAGAAGTATTGTTATGCACAGAAATAGAGACAAAATTAATAGAGAAGTTTTCATCGCTGAGAAGATTATTAAGAGTAATGTCCTACTGCAAACGTTTCATAAATAATTGAAAAGAGGAGCTGAGAAACAACGGGAGAAGCATTTAATGGCAAGTGAATTAAATTCCCTATTGAATTTATTTATCAAACAAGATCAACTGCAGTGTTTTTCAGTTGAATTAACACTTATGAAACAAAATACGAACTTACCAAAAAGAAGTAAACTCAAGTCCCTGAATCCGTATTTAGACGACCAAGGTGTAATGAGAGTAGGAGGGCGATTAGAACATGCTAACGTAGAATTCGGTAGAAAGCACCCCATTATAATGTCAAAGGAAACGCATCTAACAAAATTGATTATTAGAGATGCACATTACCAGACTCTGCATGGTGGGCCGCAGTTAATGCTCGCTTATTTAAAAAATAAATACTACATTGTTCGAGGAAAGGTAGCGGTGAAGGAATATTATCGTAAGTGTGTCATTTGCGCAAAGAATGCAGCCAGCACTAGGAGTCCAGTAATGGGACAACTACCACCCGCTCGTCTCACGCCAACTCGTCCGTTCAAAAATTGTGGTCTAGACTACGCCGGACCAATTCAAATAAGAACTACGAAGGGCAGGGGATTTAAATCATATAAAGGCTACATATGTCTTTTTATCTGTATGGCAACAAGAGCTGTGCACTTGGAGGCTGTGAGTGATTTAACCTCACAGGGGTTTCTTCAAGCGTTCAAGCGCTTGGTGGCAAGAAGGGGCTATTGCACAGATTTATTCAGTGACAATGGCACTAATTTTATCGGGGCAGCTAAGGATCTAGGAAACATGACAAGAGCGGAACACGATAAATTTATATCGGAGATTGCAGACTCTCTGGCCACTAAGGGGTGTAATTGGCATTTTATACCCCCACATGCACCCAACTTCGGTGGACTATGGGAGGCCGGAATAAAGTCGGTTAAATACCACCTGAAAAGAGTGATTGGAAATACAACGCTCACATATGAAGAGATGGCTACGGTTTTGGCAGAAGTCGAAGCGTGTCTTAATTCAAGACCGATATCGGTTCTTACTGATGACAGCGGTGTAGAAAATGTGTTAACACCAGGTCATTTTTTAGTGGGCGAAGCCTTGATAACAGCACCTGATTATGATTACGAAACATGTAATGTTGGATCGCTCAGAAGGTGGCAATATACTCGTAAAATGCTACAAGACTTTTGGAAGCAATGGTCCAATGAATACCTGTCTAAATTCTTACATAGATATAAGTGGTCAGATCAAATTAAACAACCAAAACTAAATGAAATCGTTGTCGTAAAGGAAGATAACCTGCCACCTTGTAAATGGCTCTATGGTAGAATTGTTGCTCTCCATCCAGGACTGGATCAAGTTTGTAGAGTTGTATCTATAAAAACTAAGGATTCTGTGGTCAAACGACCCATGAATAAACTATGTATTTTACCTGTGTCTGATTAGAATTAAGTTAAAAATGTTTATTAGTATTAAGATTGTTTTTTTTATATTGTAAGTGCACCTACATCTTTATAGAGTAGGCCCGTATGTGTTTATCTGAAGGACACTTCATAGTGCCCTTGGTGGGCGGTATGTCGAATGTAGTAAGTGGAAAGATGTGCCATGGTTCGTTTTGTAAGGGTTACGAAGTTGCTCACTAGATGGCGTTGGTAGTAATTCTGAATGGCGCTATCGATATATCAAACGGTTGGCATATATACCGAGAGGTGATATTTTTTGGAATATACTCATACTCATACAACTACAACTGGAGGTTTTATTTATTACGGGAAAATCCTACCGCGCCCTTGGGGACCTGAGTTATCGTTGTACAATGCAGTACGTTTTCCTATTACGTGCATGTTCTGGACGGCGGTAATACGGTGTATTGTCTGCAGGTGGTGGGCGGCGGGGCGGGCGCAGATTGTATCTCGTCGCTGGTGTGGTGGCGCGTGCCCACCGCCGGCACCGTGCGCGCGCTCTACGCGCTCGCCAGGCGCGCCGCACACACAGAACCTCTGCATGTCGATGACGTCACACGTATGTACTCTCACCGCTAACTTGTACCATACGCACGCGTTTACGAAAAAGTACTTAACATTCGTTAGCACTAATTACGCATTCGCCAAGTTAGATAAGGGAATATTGACACTGACATTTTGTTTCAATAGGGAAGAAAACACGGAGTTGAGTACAGTTGGCGCTGCGTACGCTTGACGTGAAGTATCTGAAGTGATAATCGATTAATCAATCGTATTTTTTTGTCTAGTCAAACCAGAGCCAGCTGAAGAGTTTCCTCTCCCATTTTGGAACTATTATTATTCAAACTTGCGTAGTGTTAGTATGAAGGTAAAGATGAAAATGTTCTTTCAGTGGTTCGTGAGTGCATGGAGGTGGTAACGATTTGTATGGCGCTGGGCGGCGGTCACCTAGAGACTTTACTTCACGAGTCATGGTGGCAGGATACTGCACTGTACCTCATGATCGATTGCCCCAATGCTCAGGTACTTGCAAACTAAAATAACTAGTAGTACATAATAATTTTAATATGTATTATTTCTATTACCTACTTTAAAGAGAATTGTTACAATATCACAAAATTTCACTTAATGTTTATTTTTTGTTTTCCCTCGGGAATATCATTTTTTTCCGGGATAAAAAGTACCCTATTATTTAAACCGGACTTCTAACTAACGTCTGCAAAATTTCAAAGCAATCGGTTCAGTAGTTACGGCGTGAAAGCGTAACAAACAAACAAACTCACTTTCACTTCTAATATTAGTAAGATGATTAAGGAAAGTGAGAAATAATTGATCATTTTGTAATACCAATTAAAAATATGAATAGTGTGATAATAATATGATGTATTTTCATTATGACAATGTTGTCCCCGCGTGTGCGTGTGCAGGTGCGCGTGTCGTGCGCGGAGCAGATCCTGTGCGTGTGCGCGTGGGGCGGCGGGGCGGGCGCGCGCGCGGCGCTGGGGGCGGGCGCGCTGGGCGCGGCGGGCGGCGCGCTGGGCGTGGCGGGCGGGCCGCGCCTCGCCGCGCACCCCGCGCACGCGCACCAGCTGCTGCAGCTCGTGTGCCGCCTGGTGGCGCTCGCCGGGCCCACGCCCGCCACGCAGCCCGACCTGGCGCACGAGGTTCACCACTCTCTCTCTCTCTCTCTCTCTCACTCACTCACTCACTCACTCACTCACTCACTCACTCACTCACTCACTCACTCACTCACTCACTCTCTCTCACTCACTCACTCACTCTCCTTTACGACCTCTCCTTCAAAATAGTAGATATTGTACAGATAGTAGTTTGGTGATAATACCTTGGAGATAACCTTTATCGTCTAGTCTGAGTTGTAGTTATTTTGTCCAGATTTTCATTTAAAATACCTAATTCCTAAGTTCGTGGTGTGAAAGTCGAAACCCAACTTAGCAGTGGTCAAAAATGGTAGCAGACTTACTGAGAATTATTTTATTTTACAGGTAGCGTGGCTCCGCGCGGTAAAAGCGAACCCCTCCACCCTCGATGACACGCTTCTGGAGGGCCACCTCAACTTGACAAAGGAGTTGTTTGCCCACGTGCCCGTTCAGGTCAAGTACCAATACGGCGCTCATCCAGACCACAAGGACGCTGGGCTTATTAAGGTTTGAATTAATGTATTATATATATATTTAAAATTATGTACTATTTTGCAATTAATTCTAATGGTATATTTAGTTTAAAGGCTATTCTAAAAAATTTTTGAAACTATTTTCGTACAGCATTTCCGTCATGAACAAATTTGTGCTCCCCGGATTTCGAACTTACATGGAGAACACCTCTAATGAGTAGTATTTGTTGAACAACTATTCGATATCGAAAAAAAAATTAGTCTTAAAAAATCGCACCAACAGGAACTGGTAACGGAGTTCTTGTGGCCGTGGTCATGGGCGTGGTGCGGCGGCGAGGGGGAGGGCGGGGGCGGGGACGAGCCCCGCGCGCCGCTGTGCCGCACGCCCGCCGCCGCCGCCGCCGCCTGCGACCTGCTGCTGCACGTCACGCTGCCCTGCCCGCAGAACATGACCGCGCTCGCGCACCTACTCAACAAGTGCTTCTACTCTGGTAATACTCACTCTCCTAGCCTAGCTGACCTATGTAACGGTTCTGTCTTAACCCTTAATCAGACAAAGGCAAGTATATTGCCCCTTGACCAACACATACTTTGAACCTTATTGAATGTCTTCACTGGAATTATATAAAGATTTCAGAGAAGTTATCACAGAATAATCGCATGAGGCATGTAACACTACGGGACACATACATATTTAAACATTGAACAATAATTTCACATTAAAACACACTGGAAAGCTATATTTTATGCTAAACATCACCCGGGTTTATGCGATGTAGTCGGTAATTAGAATAACTAATTACCGAGGGGTAATTAGAATAACTAATTACCGACGTCATTAGAGTCCAAAATCCGTAAGAAAAACAGGTAACCTTGTAATGTTATCACTATTAGCTCTAGTTTCATATACTTTTACTAATCGCTGGTATCAAAAGTTACCATGCTGAAATTGTATATCGCACAATGAAAAACACAAGAAGACAAAATACTGTGACACTTTGTGTCAGTTTTCTTTTCCATTACAAACTAAACAAAAGAGCAAACCTTTGTACCGTAGAAGCGGCAATGAACATGTACGAGTGGGACTACTTGCCGTCGGTGGGGCCGCGTCAGGCCGCCGGCCTCGTGGGCCTCAAGAACGCCGGGGCCACCTGTTACATGAACTCTGTGCTGCAACAACTCTACTGCGTCGAGGCTGTGCGGATTCCGTTATTGGCTGTTCAAGGTAGATTTTATATCAATATTACGCTTTATTAGTCAAATCAAGATTTTTTTATTCGCGAGACAATATTGACAGTTCCTATGCGTACAATATAATACTTTATTGCTATGTTTATTCAACTGAATATTGTATACAAGCGACGACGACAAAACGAATAATTTTAACGAATGTCATTGAATTTATAGGTGCAGCTACAGACCCAAACGAAGATTTCTCTGGTGAAGATCATCATATTCTTACTGAGAATAAGCCAGAGGTAAATATATAATTTAAATTAATAAAAAAGTGTGCTATTACAGCAATGCATTTTCTATAACATAATTATATTTTGTTCCAGAACAACACAGAGTATAATATTACAATACTGAAGCAAGTGCAGGCAATATTTGCTCATCTGCAGTATAGTAAATTACAGTATTACGTGCCGAGGGGTCTTTGGGCGCATTTTAGGTAAGATTTTTTATAACTTCTCAAAATTATACAATTTTCCTTCTCGCTTAATTTGTTAAATACGCGCAGATTTGATAATTACTTACAATAAAAGCATGATTTGTGTGGAATAAAAATATAATGAGGTTTTCATGCCGTCACAGGTTACAAGGAGAGCCAGTGAATCTACGCGAGCAACAGGATGCCGTTGAGTTTTTCATGTCGCTAGTGGAGTCTCTGGACGAGGCACTTAAATCTTTGGGGCAAGAACAGCTCATGGCGAAAATGATGGGCGGAACTTACTCCGATCAAAAGATCTGCAAAGGATGTCCGCATAGGTGAAAGCTTGTATTATTTACTGATGATTATGATAAAAAATGACTTTAATTATAACGTTGAGCCGGATTTACTAAACATTACCGTCCAGTCGTCTGATAACGGTTCCATGTTATAGATTTACTACACAACACCCTTAGTAATAGCATGTAACATTATAGTATATTATCAACATTTGTTTACCAGGTACTGCAAGGAAGAACCATTTAGCGTAGTGTCGTTGGACATCCGGAACATGTCTCGGCTGCAGGAGTCTCTGGAAGCCTACGTGAGGGGCGAGCTGCTCGAAGGCGCTGATGCCTATCATTGTGATTTATGTAACAAGAAGGTATGAAAAAAAAAAATGGCCGAAAATACGAAAAGTTAATACTAAGGCTTGTTTATTTTTTAGATAGTATATAAAATACGCTCCAAATCAAGGTAGACAGAGGCGTTTCATTAGCAAATTCCCATAGTTCCCCACCCGTTTGCAGGTGCTGAAGAGTACAAAATGGCACTTACTACAAAACATGATTAATCTTCAGTGCTGGTGTAAACACTCATACTATCGCACTTCGACATTTACCAGCCGTGTTCCTTTCTGCTCTAGAATTAGACGTTAACTAAACATAAACCACATTTTCTAATAAAGCAGTCTAGTTCTGTAATCAGGCCCTATATTTTTTCATTGTTTTTACCAAGTGTAATTCCAATTTCAGGTGGTAACAGTTAAGAGGTTATGTTTGAACAAACTCCCGCCGGTGCTAGTCATACAACTCAAGAGGTTCGAATACGATTTCGAGAAAGTTTGTGCAATAAAGTTCAACGACTACTTTGAATTTCCGCGGGAGTTGGACGTTGAACCATATACGGGTAAGCATAGGTACATTTTAATAATTTTGAATGTTATTTATTCCAGAAAATATACATTATTTCGAAATAACATCATACATTGTATGTATGGATTTAAATGTATATTTAATTCATAAGTAGACATGTTATAATTCAGTAATCGACATTTTATCTAAAGTTCGAAAATTCCTTGTGACGACACAAGGATGTTTCGGCAAGTGGCTAAAAAGTTTGCACAAAATTTTGCAGAGCAACCGTCTTGCCATAGATATGCACAACACCTATCAGTATTCAAGGAACGATGATTAAGACAAAACATTGAATCCATATAGCATTTCAGATAACTTTTGCCTCCATGTATACCTTGGTTGACTGTAACTAAGTACGCTTAATTTCATTTAGGATTAAAAGTCGTGAAGTGTATTTTTTAGATTTCAATATGACAGCCTTTAACTTAGTTATATCTCACTCCTTTAGTCACAAGAGAAGAAGTACTAAATACCAGACTGTCAAGTACATTCTAAAAGAAAACGTCTTTGATACATTTGGCGACATTATGTTCATAATAGTATTTGTATGTACAGCGTACGGTCTCGCGCGAGCGGAGGGCGACGCGACGCTGTGGGAGGGCGGCGACACGCAGCAGCCGCCCCAGACGCACTACCAGCTCAGCGGCATCGTCGTGCACTCGGGCCAGGCCTCCGGGGGGCACTACTACTCTTACGTGCTGCTGCGGTCAGTTACAACATTTGCTTTTACTACATGCCAGGATGTCATTATTTAATTCTGTCCCCACTCATTTAGTTACCAAAGAAGGATAGAACTACAAAATAACAGATTAGTTGCCAAGGATTGGTTTAGATACGGCAGTGCTCCAACATTTCTCTTACCAAACCTTCGTTATGTGGAAGTGTGCAATCATCATCATCATCATCATCATACCATACTTGTCCACTGCTGGACATAGGCCTCTCGGCTCGGCTTAGGAAGTGTGCAATAGTCCGCCGTAATTTGCACATGTAAGAAATCAACATGTACGTCAACTAGGTTCCTCACAGTTTATCGTTATACTTGAGAAGCATTGCGTCAGCATTTAAATTGCATACCTAATGGTTAGCTATATGATTTTATAAAATCAACTTCATGGTTAGCTAAATGGGTATTTTTACTTTGAAAATATACAAATGCACAATTTTACAATATTACATGAAAGGATAGATCTTTGTGGTTCTTTCACAGAAAAATCGTTAAAATTTTCGCTATATTTCGCTGTATTGTTAAAATAAAACCACATGAACAACGCGTAAAATATATGTTGTCCAGCAATAAATTGAAGACGTAAGGTCCGAGAAGAAATTTGCTTGGCCTCTACAATAAGTGATATTAACCCCGCAGCGACAACGGCAGCGAGACGGGCCGCTGGGTGAAGCTAGACGACGGCGATGTGTCGGAGTGCGCGATGCACGACGACGATGAAATGAAGGCGCAGTGCTTTGGTGGAGAGTACATGGGCGAGGTAGGTCATTCTAAAAAGTGAATTGTATGATAAAGGTGATCCCGTCGAACAATTCCAGAGAGCATGGAGGAATATTTTGTAAGAATTTGCTAATGAGAGTTACACTGATGTACTGCTTTTCTAATCCAAACGCGTCACTCTCACACGAATTCACGGTCATTCTTTATTGCGCAAACATACACACATTGTTATTGCTATATTGTGAATCCATAATTTAGGGAATGGTAAAGTACTATTTAAAAATGTCAAGAGTATTCCACATACATATTTTTTATTCCTGTATCACTACTTTACGAGTTTATACAGCTAGCTGACTTTTATTTACACACGTAGAATAAGCCTAGTATAGGCACTATGTTTTCATCAAATAGTAATGAAACGAATGTGATTACAGCGAATGTCGTATAAACGGCAAAAGCGGTGGTGGAACGCGTACATGCTGTTCTACACGCGGAAGGACACAATAGAATCTAGTCTTAACTCATCAATGACAAATTTGACTTTAAAGTGAGTATTATTGATAATTATTATAAATATTGTGTAGCATAACATTTTTGTAAAACAACACGCCTGTTATTTTCGTCCTTAGAGTTACCTAAGTTGTGGTAGTATTTTTAAAATACCGACGGCTGACATGTGAACTACATTGTGTACACAATAACCGCCGTATTCATAAAAAGTTAAAACATTGACTACGTTGACGATACTAATATCAACTTAGACTGGTTTGTCCGTATTTAGCGTACATTTGACCAGTTTTGAGACCTTTACTAGCAATACACTAGCGCTACGAATACCACGGTAAATCTTTACGATGTTTTCGAATATAGAAATTTAGTGTACACCCTAGGTGATTACAATCACTGATGGCTCCACATCAATTATCTTTAAAAAAATTGCGTTTGCTATGGAGCTCGTCCAAGCATAGAAGATATATTCACGCGTTTTAATCCCGACGAAAGATGCTCTTTTGCTTTCAAAGTATACTACATAACAATAATTTTACAGAGAAAGTGCCATACCTCGACCGATCTGGTTGTCGGTCCGACGCAGTAACATTGCGTTCTCCCACAACCAGGATCAATTCAGCTTAGAACACTTCAATTTTATGAAGAAACTCTGCTGTATGAGGCTTCAAATGTCTTCTGGCTCACAAAGTGCTGTTTGGGTAAGCTTTAGATTAATTAGAATCTGACCCGCTTTCAACTCTATAAATGGCTGCCTGGGTTTCCTAAAGTTAGATACCTACATACATTAAGATGTTTTATCGTTGTTAACTACACATAAGAAAGAAAACTGTACTTGGTCTCTTGAAGAGTGATCCTTGCGATAGTTGATGAAAACTGTGATTGGCCAATGGGAGTTGTCCAGTCCAGTTGTCAATGTGACTATTCTACAAGAAATAGGGGAATAGTGAACGCAATAAGTCATTTCTTCAGTTTCAGAAATTCGTGTTGTCTGGTCATTATTTAAATTGTAATGTATGTAAAGTCTTACTGTAAATTTTCTCTTTGTATGCTGTTTGAAATCAATTAATATTAACACCAAACAATATATGCCACCAGGCCCCGTTTCATTTTGTGATCTGACTCTACTTGTATTATCCTCTTACTTATAAATCAAGCCCTCTATGAGCATTGCACGATGTAATCTATTTATCTGTCTATGCAGGGACCGGAGCAAGAAGAAATGTCAATGTTAGCTGTACAATTAGCATCAAAGTTCCTGTTCCAAGTTGGTTTTAGAACGAAAAAATCCCTACGGGGTCCTGCCAGTGATTGGTGAGATGCTCTTTTTTAATGTGACAAATTTATCCAGCATGTTTCTATAATGCGTAGGTTGTGTATTATGCTGTGTTGTTTTGGTTGGACTATTTCTGCTATGTTGATACAGTTTCAATCGAGTATAAATTCACCGTGTCCAAATAAAATTTGGTTTTTACTCTTACATTAATTTGGAACTAAATAATCTAAAAATATATCCGACTAATCCGGCCCAATGACTAGTATTTAATACAATTTATTTGTATTACAGGTACGACATTCTGTGTCAGCATTTGAGATGTTCGCAAGCAGTCCGGGCATGGTTCGCGACTGATCTCTTTAAACATCCGTATAGGTATGTTTCTTCCTTCATTACATTACTTGAAGTGTTGATTGTTAAAGGCATGTGAAGTAATATTTATTTTTATTTTTTTCAGATTAAGTGATCTTCTTTTATCTTGCCCGTCCGCAGAGGTGCGGTTAGTTTTTATGAAAATCATTGTGTTCCTGGCACACTTCTCAATTCAGGACCCACCAGGTTATTATTGATTTACATCATGCTATAGTTACCTTGCTTCGTAAATTAAACAATTAGCCATGTACCTCAAATCTTAAGTGGTACATTTTTCTGCCTTTTCGTACAGGATTAAGCATCATTTTCAAATGTTACTATGAGAACCCCTACATGAAAGTGAATATTTGTCGAGTTATTGAATTTCAAACTTATTTTTTCTACATACAGTGGTAATGGCTTAAAAAACTATTATTTTCGCCACCAAATGTGAAAATATTATCAAATCAATACAACTATACGTCAAATCTTCCGTCAACGTCTCTGTCTCGACTCTGTATATAAAAACAAACCTTGCCGAAGACTTGCAGAAAGCCAGAGATGGATTTCATTGAAGTATTATTATTTTCACAAATACTTTGACAATCAAACGCCAATCTTAATTGATATCATTTATTTCTTTAGTTGTAGGTACAAGATATTACATCTTAGAGCCATTACACACTGTATGTCGAAAAATTAAGTTTGAAATTCAATAACTCGGCAAATATTCACTTTCATGTAGGGGTTCTCATAGTAACATTTGAAAATGATGCTTAATCCTATACGAAAAGGCAGAAAAAAGTACCACTTAAGATTTGAGGTACATGGCTAATTTGTGGTATTTATAAGACACTATATTACTATTTCATTCTTTATCACCAACACGAAATTTAAAATATGTTCGCAGTACGTTACTAAAACGCGACCGTATAGATAGTTAAAATAATGCTGATGGACACGCTGACAAGTTCTTGCGTTGTTAGTAAAGTTTGTTATAGGTATGCTATTGTACATATATACTCTCATGCCTGTAATCCCCAAAAAGGAGTGGACAGAATCCTAGTATCACAAAGGACCCTTAGTCAAAGTACAATTAGCATAATAAGGAGTTAAAAATGTCAATATGGACCTTCAGTTACATGGTGCAAGCTCATAGCCTGAATAAACCTAAATTTCTAGATCCCATAGTCCGCTCCTACGTCTTGCCAGGAAGAAAGGCATCTGATGCATTCTATTTACTTACTAGACCAGCATGGGATGAAATTGTACACTAAAAATAAATGGTGTTCGTGTTCGTGTGCGCAGTGTCGTGCGGGTACGGCAAGTGGTCGTGCCGGTCGGAGTGTGTGTCGCTGTCGGACCAGGTGGTGTGCATGGTGCGCGGCCTGGTGGCGGCGCCCGCGCCCGACCAGCACGCCGCGCGACAGCTGCCGCTCGTCTTCAACCTCTTCCACGCCTACGCCGCGCTCGGGCCCGCCGAGAAGCTGCAGCTTATACGGGTACTCACCATCCACCACCCACCACCACACTCTCTCTACACTGCCGTCCGCTATACATCAATTACCACTGGGCTAGATCCCAGGGGGTCTAGTTATCTTCTAGTCTTGGATTCCACATAGTAATTAAAAAAAAATATGAGGAAAAATATGTGTTTTGTATCTCAGCCTCATGGTGCTAAATAAGGTATACAGTATGGAGACTCATATTGCAAGTCTTTACCATTAATTTGATGTTTCCATTAGTCATTAAACGCACATTTACGTGAATACAGAATGTCTAAGTTCATTGCATCATTTAGTTAGTTACTATCATACCAATCGTTCAAATGAAT
>SJJU01070656.1:0-20447 GCA_012932125.1 Conopomorpha cramerella | reverse complement strand
GCTCTCCATAACACTGCGAAGGGCACCGTTAACCTTATTACCCGCACTCACTCTTCTTTCAATATCTTTGTCAAAAAACCTATAATTTTAATACCATTTGGTTAAGTCGACCTATCCGCGCTAGAGGCTTAGTAGTGAACTAGTGACAGATAGGGTGAGGCGACTTTGTTTTGTACTATGTATTGCCTAATAAATAAATAAATCATTTCTAACCGAATTTACACGAAACCCTTTTCTGGCTATATTCGCCTTTAAAACATTTTACAAAAAAAAACATTTATTTAGGTTTACCTACTTTTAAACCAGATAATATTTTTGTATCTTGTGTTATATTGACGAATATCGTCAAAGAAAATTCCCCTTTAGCGTAAATAATATAAGTTGCTATTCAAAGATACTATTCCGCGCGGACGAAGTCACGGGCACAGCTAGTTAAATACAGATGTTTTACGACGTTGCAACAAAGCCGGTTCTAGTGTTGTGGCTGTGACTCGGGTATAGGCGAATCATCAAAAACGAACGACATTTTTTTTGTTACTTCAACTACCGATGTTGTGCCGCCCCGCCCGTGATCTTTTTAAGAGTCGATCGAATGATCGAGTCCGGCTACTGGACGTGTACCAATGGGACTCTTTTTCAGAGCCTATGTACGCAACGCAACGCTCGTACGGTGAAGGACAACATTGTGATAAAACCCGCACACCAAAAGGTGTGTGAACCCTATAACGGCGATGGGATCACCCCCTGTCACGCTGGGTTAAATACGCTTGGTGAAGCGTGGGCATTTGCTTATTAAAGCAAGTGCCTCTGCCTACCCCGCTTTGTGATTAAACACGCCTTTTAGTGTATTTTTATTATAATCTCTTCCTTTCTCAGATCAAACACAACTAGATTTTCAAGCCGCGTACCACCTTCAGTCTGTCTCTTTCCCCCAAAATGTATGGAATTCGATCTACTTCCGGTTGTATTTTAACTACAAATTCGACAGTTTGGATCCAGAAATACCTCTTTCTCTTTCACTCCTTTATGTATTCAATATTGTTGTCTCATTTTATTCTAAACGTCGGTTTCGGATTGCAAGTCTAGTTTTTTTTGTTCTGAGGTTCCTTTTTACTGTACAAACATCCAGCGATTTTTCAACTTTTCAGTGCAGTAACAAACTTGCTACACACCCCCTTTACCCTTCTTTGTCGGTGTGCCGGTAAGCTGAAGAGGAAACTTCTCGCACATCAATGTCTGATGGATGGGGCCACCGTTGCCGTACATTAAAAAATATGAATATTTATGTAATGAAATGATCACATTCTCATCAACATACCTAATCCTATTTTACTGACATTTTCTACATATTTATTATATCTCATTTATTTTTAGAATGAGTTCAATTGGGCTTTCACACACTTGACATGTACCTACCTACATTTACATAATATGATATACTTTATTTAATTATTTACTACAATATCTAATGACATAGTATTTATTTTACACCTCAAAGCATGTCACGGGTACTGATATAAGATCAGCGCTGGGAACGCTGTGCACATCCACATCATTCTCAGCACATGCTGAATCAGATCAGAACCCTTTTGCATTTGCCACGTCCAACTCGTCCATCTTCTATCTATTTGTTATTTTTTATGTTTCTTTTTCATGGTGTTGTTCCTTTTCCTGTAATGTAACTTGTATATATGTGACAAATGTGAATAAATGGTTAAATAAACATTCTCCCTACAAAATATGACAGTAATGAATGACAGCACTAAGAACATGGAACCAGAATACGGGCAAAGAAAGGTGCAATTCCGTCCGAGATTAATAAAAAAAAAGCTGCTAATTAATATTGAATCAATTTTGAGGGTACTGACTGCTTGGTTGATGTGTATTTATTTGTCTTTGTCAATTTGTAAACGCAACGCCCAAAGTTTTTTTGAGTTTATGAAGCGATCTGTGATTCATCAGTGTTATTCGAGTAATATGATTTTAGAGTGTAGTGTTTAATTTGTTATTTGTCCGTATTTATCCGTAATGTCTGTTACAACGAGCGGAGAGAACTTGGCTTCTGACACTCAGGTATGTTGATTTCGTTTCAAATCAGCCAGGAAATGCCAATGTGCTGATTTTGTGTAGAAGCTGTTGTTTTGTATTTTCTACTAAACCAGTGTATTGCATTTATGAATAACAATACAGTAATGAATACTGTATGGTGTTTAGTACTATGGTTATAGTTAATGAGGGCACTCACAAACATACAATGGGTCAACTGAGTAATTTAGATGTCCTTACACTCCTTTTTCATTTTATTTAGTAGGTAGATTTGTATAATTATTATTATATCCTAGTCTAGATTAATGTAAGCATACTTAGATTTCAAACATACTAGATGATTACATATCTAATTACTTCTCTACACCATGTGACACCTGTTTGTGACTCATCATCACTAACATTATAAGAAAGTTTCTAATTTGTTAAACTTGATTATGTATATTCCTGTCTTCTTCATGGAAAAAAATCATTCAGGTATTTGTTGTAGCTGACCATACAAACATTGTTTTGCTAATATTACTTGTTCTTACTAAATCTATTTCTGCTTTTATTTATTTCCAAACCTTATGCTATCATGACATGTAAAATCCAATGCGATCGGGTAGGCATATTTACTATTTATAAACATTAAATAACAATTTGGTCTATAAAATGAAAATTATAAAATGACAACAATGTAATAAAAAAACTAAGTCAACACATTTTATAAGCAAATAATGCAGCCCTTGTGAATTCACTTTGTGTAACCGAGAATAGATCTATACAATTGTCTATGTAGTTTAGGAGGTGAATGGCCCGCATAAGTGTTATAATGTATTTGGGCCCATTGGTGTAGTGGTCAGCATGTCTGCCTCTATTCCGTAGGGTTGTGGGTTCGATTCCAACTGCTGACAGGTACTTAGGTGGTGAGCTTTTCAGTACTTGTTGGATGTATCTGGGTGTTTTATTTATATAAGTATGTATTTAAAAGAAAAAAAAATTGTATTTAAGTAAGTATATTTTGTTGTCTGTAAGTATAATTCCATAACACAAGTGCTTTACCTACTTAACATGGGATGTAGTTGATGTGTGTTGTTGTAAAATATTTATTTATTATTATTAGTTATGTACATTTTATACACTTCATTTAAACCTCCCTCAAAAATCACTCCATCTAATAAAGATAACCACATCAAAATCCGCTGCGTAATTAGATCACATAGCGATAGACAGTGGGAGGTAACTTTGTCTTATACCTACGATGTATTGATTGGCCAATACAACTTTTTAGAATTAAGTTTATGTGGACAGATCAAAGTATATATTTTCCCATAAAGAAAATAAGTTTTAAAATGTTTCTGAGCCCATAAGACCTTCACCATATCTGGTTTGAACTTTACCTTTTTTTTCAACGAGTATGCTATTTGTAAAATTGTGCTAGCACAACATTGGTATTTATGCTCCATGGTCATGTCTAATTATTAGGTCTGATGAGGTTGTGAACTATTTCTATACCCTTAAGGAGATCTGCCAAATCACATATAAAATAATGCTAGCTCTGGCACAATAAATTTATGTTAGAAGACAGAGCAATAATATTTACTTATGTAAAAGTATTGCTTTTTTTGGAATCAGTGGCTGACATAGTTTTTAAGTCTACAGACAATTCAATTGAGGAGCAATATAGTTATTTCTGAAAACAACTATTGCTATTTTTAGGTCCGTTTAACTTAGGCATCATTATTTTTTATATCAAAACAAAGTTTGGTAGAGGAGCTAATTACAATATTTATATTTATTTATTAACTTTTAATTAAGTACCATTACAGGTTATACTGATGCAATATCGATGTAGACCACATCGTACATACATACATACACTTCACGCCGGTCTCCCAGAGGGGTAGGCAGAGACTACAGATCTCCATTTGTCACGGTCCTGACATACCCCTTTCGCTTCATGTACATTCATACATCTTTTCATACATGACCTCTGGTTTCGAGTACTTTTCATGTCAATATATGACCTTCTGGGGCGACCTCTACTCACCTGGCCCATTATATCACCCATATAAATATCTTTCGTCAATCGACTTTCATCCGTTCTCTCCATATGCCCAAACCACCACCGAAGCATTCCCTTTTCAATCTTGGTCACTACATCTTCCTTCAAACCGCAACTTTCTCTTATCACACTGTTCCTTATCCTGTCATTCAATGTCATGCCTTTCATGCTCCACAATGACCGCATTTCTACGGTATTGACTGCAATATTGTATACATCTTAAAAATAGTTAATTAAACTATTAGGAACTAAATATTTACACAATCTTGAAACTGAAATAGAAAAAGAAAAGAAAATAGTATACATAAAAATATTTGGACAATTACATTTTGTAACATAAAATGAAGAGAGCTGTTTATGAGAATATAACTGTGTACACTATGCAATGTGTAACATAATATTATTATCTCATTGTACTTGCAGAGCTGTGATGGCGGCTCTATGTGCTTGGAGTTGGCGCTGGAGGGCGAGCGC
Source organism: Conopomorpha cramerella (assembly GCA_012932125.1). NCBI lineage: Eukaryota > Metazoa > Arthropoda > Insecta > Lepidoptera > Gracillariidae > Conopomorpha > Conopomorpha cramerella. The sequence goes on along the minus strand of SJJU01070656.1, from coordinate 15,880 downwards.
CTGTGCAAGGCGGGCGACTGTCGGGCGGGTGTGGCCTTCTTCCAGGCGGCCATCCAGGCCGGCACCGACGACCTGCGCACGCTCAGCGCCATCTACAGCCAACTCGGCAACGCCTACTTCTACCTCGGGGACTATAACAAGGCCATGCAGTATCACAAACATGATTTGACCCTGGCGAGGTGAGTCCTATTGGGAGCTATGACGTCTCTACATTATTTTACAATGTGTTAAGGACAAAATATTAACTTCAGAACTGTTTTAGGAGCATGGGCGACAAATTAGGAGAAGCCAAAGCGTCAGGTAATTTAGGGAACACGCTGAAGGTCATGGGCAAGTTCACTGAGGCCATCCAGTGCTGCAAGCGGCACTTGGAGATCTCCCGGGAGCTTGGCGACAAGCTCAGTGAAGGGCGCGCGCTCTACAACCTGGGCAACGTGTATCACGCGCAGGGCAAGCAGCTGGGCCGCGTCGGGCAGAGCGACCCGGGCCATTTCCCGCAGGAGGTGCGCGACTGTCTGCTGCAGGCGGTGGCCTACTACGAGTGAGTACAACACCGTGTACAATGTCTTACTAGATCGTGTCTCTGCTACAGGCTATTGACCCCTACTGTGTGTGACCGCAGGGAGAACCTGGAGCTGATGCGGTCGGTGGGCGACAGAGCCGCCATGGGGCGCGCGTGCGGGAACCTCGGCAACACGTGCTACCTGCTGGGCGACTTCGCGCGCGCCATCCGCTACCACACGGAGCGGCTGAACATCGCGCGCGAGACCGGAGACAAGGCGGCCGAGCGCCGCGCCAACTCAAACCTCGGCAACTCGCACATCTTCCTGGGACAGTTCGAGAATGCTGCTGAGCACTACAAGTACTTACAAAGTCTTACTAATCTACATCTTACTAATTGTTGCTTATTTTCATAGACAATTTAGATTTAGACCTAAAAAGAAGTAGGGGGTAACCCAACTTTTTTTTAGGGTTTCGTACCTCAAAAGGAAAAAATGGAACCCTTATAGGATCACTTTGTTGTCCGTCTGCCTGTCAAAACCCTTTATTTCAAGAACGTGTGGACGTATCAAGCTGAAATTCACATGAAATACTCAGGTCTATTGTCCCTTTAAACTGTGAAAATATCAAACTTCTAAGTTAACGCCATCAAAAGATACAGCAGTTATACCGACACCCTAGACGAATTTCCGTCACACGCTAGGGAATCAAAACCTACGGGGTACTTCCCGTGAACTTAGAATCTTGAAATTCGGCACGAAGCAACGTTATACAGTACAGATAAAGGAAACATTGCGAAAATGATCAATTGTAAACCGCTACGTTTGTACGGCGGAACTCTCGGTGCGCGAGTCCAACACGTACTTGGCCGGTTTTTTGTATTTTGTGTGAAAATCTTAATGCGTTTCCTGCTGTACAACTTTACAAACAATACCAGGTTTCAAAAGGTTTTAAAAAATGATATTGAGGTTTCTAATATATTTTTTTCTACATTCAGATACGGAACCCTTCATGGTTCGGTTTGCACGAGTTCGATTCGATAATTTGACTAATTTTTACAAGACTCCTCAATACATTGAAAACCAGCATTTGTTGTCTTGTCCATAACTTGGATTGTAAGTAGTGTGAAATGAGTGTTGTGGTTGTGTGGCAGACGCACCCTGGCGCTGGCGGAGCAGCTGGGCGACGCGGCGGTGGAGGCGCAGGCGTGCTACGCGCTGGGCAACACGTACACGCTGCTGCGCGCGCACCGCGCCGCCGAGGAGTTCCACGCGCGCCACCTGGCGGCCGCGCGGCGCCTGCGCGACCGCGTGGGCGAGGCGCGCGCCTGCTGGTCGCTCGGCAACGCGCACGCCGCGCTGCACGCGCACGAGAAGGCGCTCTACTTCGCCACCGAGCACTACAACATCAGCAAGGAGCTGGGCGACGTGCTCGGCATGGCCACGGCGCAGATGAACATCGCCGACCTGCGCAAGGTGCTGGGGCTGCCGGCCGAGCCCGACGCGTCGCCGCCCGCCGCCGCCGCCGCCGCCCTCGACCCGCCCGCCCCCGCCACGCCCTTCAACGCGCTGCGCGTCCGCCGCCAGAGCATGGAGCAGCTCTCGCTCATTCAGGTGACACGACACTCTCCAAAATCCTCAACTTGAGTGCAACAGAGTTTAATATTGAATATAGAAACTGGTTTGTTCGTCTAATTAAAAATGCAATAACGATATTTGACACAGCCAGCTTACATTGGATGACGTTTTGCTGTTCTCGTGGTTGCCCTATTGTAATATTGTATAGTTCGTGCATTTCATGAATGCGCGCGAGCCTTAGATGTGTGTGTGGCAGTTTTGTTCGTTTGAACTGTCAACTAGCGTGTCCATATACGACTCACACATCTAAGGTCCGCGCATATTCATGAAATGCATGAAGTATAACGGAGGCGGCGTGTGTGACGTTGCAGATGACGCCGGAGGGTCGCAAGCGCGCGGCGGAGGCGAGCGGCGGCGAGGAGGAGGGGCCCGAGTCTCTGCTGGCGCTGGTGGCGCGCTGCCAGGCCGCCCGCATGGAGGACCAGCGCGCCGCGCCCCCCGCACCCTCCGCCCCACACACCCCACACACCCCGCACACCACGCACGCTGGCAAGGAGAACGCGCCGCCAGACACGTAAGTCCATGTTATCTATAGGAACTAATACACACATCAAAAGTGTCTAGGGATCAAGTACATTTTATAAGATTGCAATCAACAATATCTTTTACTAAAACTGAATTCATTCAAAATGTGCTACAGGCATGGGGAATTAGGTAGGAGACCAATCCAGAAGATTACATTTGGTTTAAATAAATTAGATTTTCTTTTAGAGCTAAAAATGTTCTTGGTCCCTAGACACTTTTGTTGTGTGTATTATAAAGCTGAAGAGTTTGTTTGTTTGAACGCGCTGCTATTCTCAGAAACTACTAGTTCGAATTGAAAAATTATTGAGAGTTGAATACACCATTCATCGAGGAATGTTTTAGGCTATATAACATCACGCTGCAACTATTAGGTGCGAAGAAATAATGGAAAATGTGAAGAAAACATGGAAATTATTCACCCTTGAGGGCTTCCGTTGCGTGCGCTGCGAAAATAATGTATGTTGGCGAAACAATGTTTGCCGGAGTAGCCCTACCACTGTACCTATAAAGCCTCAATTTTGTCAATTTTGTAGACAAAGAAACGCGCACGGGCATAGTGTTCAGTATGTTTACCGGATATATCGCGGCGCCATAGGTGAATAGGTACCTTACGAACAAGTGTGCTCCATCGTAGATCACATCGCTGCTTAACGTCAGCCAGGATGGTGGACAAACGCTTGTTGACAAGAGCATAGCTATGCTTCATATGGAATAATTGCGAATTTGATGTCGACTTGTCATTCCTTGATCTGCTGTAGCGCTCTCTGTATCTATTTATTTCGCCTTTTACCTAAGACACGTGAGATAAGAGTGATATGGAAATCAATATAGTTAGATTACTGAAAACCATGATAGCAAAATTTACTATCCGGTGGTTCAATTCGTACCTTACCGGAATTAATTTTCAGCTTTTTCTGTCTTTTGCTCTTTATGCATAACTGTTGCTGCTTATAATTTTACTAGTGAACGCCCCGCGATGTCATTCACGTAGTTTAGTAGTACTTGCATCCTAAATTTCAAGTCTAACTTGTTACATTGTATAAATTTACAAAGTTTGTTTGTTATTTGTTTTGACGTAAACTAAAAGTTTTGAAGTGGTTTTTCATAAAACGTCATGACATAATTACGATGATTGGTTTATTGATCGGCACCGTTCGGGATTCCGCGATTTGCCGAAGTCTCATAATGATTCACTAGTATGTACACTATTGAATGTAGAAATAGATAACCCGTGTAACGTGGTCCGTTATCTCGCTCGGCTAGCGGCCTATCTGTATCGGGGAGACTAGTTGATCTTTATCTCGGGCACTTGTGCGAAATCGCAGCGCTCGCCTCACCACAACGCCGATCGCCACCTCCGAGGTAAACATTCCTTTTGTACCTAATGAAAACACCAAATAAGGCTTTTATTGCAATATATATATATATATATCTGTTTGTGTGCATACATACCCACATACTGGAGTGTGTACACATGATTTGAGCGTAACCCAATTCGCAACCAAAACATTTCATTTCACGTTGTTTTAAAACGTAGCAAAATACATGGGCTTAAGTGTATTGTTTTATTCAGTGATTCATTCGCAGTTGAATTGTTGTTGTAATGCACTGCTGTCTTTGTGTGTATGGTGTGTCGTTTTACTGTAACAAAACCAGCATTGTATTGAATTTAACAATGATTGTCATAGCAGACTGGGCCCCCAGGGGTCAAATGATAATACAGTGTCTATCAATATATTAATCTTTTTACATTCTGATTGTTTGCTTTGCGCGATAACTGTGTTTACCTTGTTGATGATAAGATGATGCTGTAAAGGTTCTGGTCTCAGTAAACTTAGTTCGGTGCTAAACAAAAGTCAACCTTTTTACATAAAGAATAAAGTCAGTTTTAATGTTGAACTTGATTTTGAATTTGATTTGTTACTTTAACACCAACCAAATAGAGTATATTTTACATTAACAACAGGAAAAAATAACCGAACTACTGTTAGTTGGCGAAGGTTCTTCAGGGGCACTGAGTTAGTTTTCACGGTTGTTATTTCTATGAAAACAAAACTTGTGTTTAGATGCTTGTATAATTCCGCTTAAGAAATTTAACCGTCCGGCTCATTGGTGCTTTATATCGAAATCCCACATTCTCCGCAAGCTGAAGTGGCATTGGGCCGGCCATATTAGCCGTAGAACCGATGACCTTTGGGGTGAAAGAGTTCTCTCATGGAGACAGCGTCTCGGCAAACGGAGTGTAGGACGCCCTCAGGCAAGGTGGAATGATGATATACTCAAAATGCCTGAAATTCGTAATGTAATTCCTTATGAACTTATGCGGTCGGAATTTTATATGTGTATCGTGGCACGCAAATTACGCCGAGCGAAATATTCCACTGCTGCGTGCTCTATTCTATCTTCTAATTATAAAATTTCCATCTCACAATGTTAGTTACCCGTACTCCTCCGAAGCGGCTCCACCGTTTTTACCAAATTTCATATGCGTATTCAGTAGGTCTGAGAATCGGCTACTATCTATTTTTTATGCATCTACCTAATTGTATTTCTCCCAATACACGGGGTACAAAGGCAAAACAAATGTTTTCCGCTACAGCGAGTATTCTTATGTTATGTTTACTTTGGAAATTATTTACTTGGGAAAGGTCGTTTCAATGGCTCAACGAGGTGCGACGCGGAGCAAGGCCGCGACGCCTCTAATACAACAACAACAATGAGTAGCAAGGTTTATGTACCTTCTTGTGACCACTGCGACTTATTAGCGACACTGGCCGGTCACACTTCGTCGCACTCAATTGCTAACGTTGGAAATAACAGTGTTTGTGTATGTGATCGTGACATGTTAAAACTATTTTATTTACTAAATACACACATTAAAAGTGTCTAGGGATAAAGTACATTTTAGAAGATTGCAATCAAGAATTTATTTTACAAAACTGAATACATTCATAATTTATTCAAAATGTGGTGACAAGTCATTGATACAGGCATGGGGAATTAGGTAGGAGACCAATCCAGAAGATTAGATTTGTTTTAAATAAAATAGATTTTTTTAAAGCTAATTTGTTTATGACACTTTTGATGTGCGCATTAAACACTTTCTTTTGTTTACGCAACACACGTACATGATTTATATGGGTGATGTGTAGGGCCGAGTGAGTAGAGGTCACCCCAGAAGCACATATGTACATCGACCAGATTGGTGATGTCCTGGCGGAAGGTGGGGTGAAAAGTACTCGAAAATGTATTAATGTAGATGAAGCGAAAGGGGTATGTCATGACCGTGACAAATGGAGATTTGTTGCCTCTGCCTACCCCTCTGGGATTGGGATGGGAGACAGTCGTGAAGTGTATGTATGTAAACGTATGTTAATACACTCTCTCTCTCTCTCACACACACACACACACACACAAACTGTGTTACATTCCATTTATCGTAGTGTGAAACGATGAGACGGCGCTCAGTTACGCAATGTTATTACCTATTGTATTGTCTTTTTTTTTTCTCTTCAGTACACTCGTGCTGATGTTAGTTTTTTCTTTATATTAGCAGACCTTAGAGACCATAGTGCCGGTGGAAATCGTATTATATGGACATGTTAAGTCTATGATTTAGTATTGAAAGTGTTTGTTTATTATTTGTTGAACAATACGCATGTCGAGTGTGCAGATAGGTGATGGTAATTCGGCCGATGAGCGGAACGAGTAAGTGCTCGTGTGTGACCCTCGAGTCAAGTGCAAGTTGGAATATAATGGTGATTGTATGTTATCGGATCTGATTGTGCACTTTACAATGTTGTTCAATGTATATGTATTGTTAACTGAAGTGCAGTATTGAACTATTGCTCGTGCAGATGATACCTGATAGCGTTTAGAAATGTATTAGAAGCGTTATCATTGTTTAGTTTTTACTAGTGTCTCTGTTTTGTATCCGTAAGGAAGTACAAAAGTTTTTCATTTGTATTTCATTTATTTATTTGCATAAAATACAGGTAAATTACAAAGTGGCAAAATATGTTAAGTGCTTAAGTGTCCATTCCGCATTTTTGCCCTTCTCAAGCATGCAAAATTAAACATAATATTATCAGGTACTATACAATCATAACATATTAAATCATGAAACATTCAACTTAAATATTATATTAATTGTGTTAAACTTATTATTTCATTATTTGCAATTTACATCAAAACGTCAATTAGGTAAAATTAGTAATTATGTACTATGTTACATCAATTCATTAAAATTGTTTTTTTAGATCTCTATCATTTAAAAAGTCTTTTACATCATAATATGTATATTTCTTAGAATGTACGGTGAACGAAATGAAATGATTTATTTTCTATTCTTTTTCTATTTTATTTTCTTTTCTTCATCGCTATAAGTTCTATACAGATCACAAAGCTTGATGAAAAACATTTATGATTTTAAAAAAACGAAAGTAAACGTCCCCTATTCGAATTAAATTCTCTTACTGGCCAGAAGAACCGGGAAGAAAAGTGTGTGTCTGTTAATAATTAGTAATAGTTTCAGTGATAGGTGGCCAGCCTGTCGCCCAATAATCTTTCGTGTACTCGTGTATCGTGTGAAATACATTTGATATTTGAATAAGAGCGCGTGTCTTTTGAGCTGTTCACCAGTCCGGCCATCTAGCATTTGTTAAATTAGTATTTAGTCATATTTATGTAAAGTACTTAGATGTAAGCCGTGCCGATTTTAAAAGATGCCAGTTTCCTCCCGGATTTATTTTACTGGCCAGAAGGCCAGTAAAATAAATTAATTCAAACCGGGACGTTTACTTTTGTTTATAAAAACATAAATGACTTTCATCCAGCTTTGTGTTCCTATATACTACTGTATATCTGTATGTAATAGCACTTATATAGATGAATAAATAACATTTCATGTCATTGGTATATTATATACCACCGCTTTCTCCTAAAGGGTAGGCAAAAGACGTCTCATTAATACTACACTAAAGAATTCGCGGTAGGAAAAAAAAGTGAGTGTGCGCAGTTATCTGGCGAATGACTTCTTGTGTTCTTGTAATTTCCGTACATACATACATACACTTCACACGCCTGTCTCCCATAGGGGTAGGCAAAACGACTACAGATCTCCATTTGTCACGGTCCTGACATACCCCTTTCGCTTCATGTACATTCATACATTGTAATTATCGTCCTGCGATAATTTTAGTTTCTTATTATGATTTTGTGTTCGTAATTTTGTATCCCGTTATACAGCATGGGGTTACGGATTACGTTGACCTATATCCGTTACGGGCGTGTAACGAGTACGCGTCTTTTCTAATTGATTTCACTACGGAACACCCTAACCCCAAACTTAAGCGTTTTTGTGATACTTGATTTGTAATTATATTTTTTTATAATTATATTATATAAAAGTTGCCCATTTTTTTTCTGTTTCACATGAATAATTTTGAAATTGATGTGCCTTGAAATTTTGTTTCTCTGTGTACATATTTATTTTACTGACTTTCAGTCGTCCAGAATTATTTATTTAGTTATAAATTGTACAGTTAATTCCACTTCTATTTGTAAATTTAGCTGTTGTGCTTCGCGGTATTACCAAAATTTGTCTGCTCGTACGAGATTAGAGCTTAGCGATTTATTTGTATAATAGAGATTTTGTAACAGTTGCCATATGAGCTGCGCTATGTGTAAATAATAACACACTTTGCCTTTGTATATGACGGGTAATGGCAGCGTGTCAAGTTCATTGAGCAATGTTTGTCTGTTTGTGCAGTGAGGCGATGCTGGACATGATATCGGAGCTGCAGTCGTCGCGCATGGAGACTCAGCGCGCCGAGCTGTCGGGCGCGTCGGGGCGCTCGGGGGGCGGTGCGGGGGGCGGTGCGGGGCGTGGCGGTCTGCCCGGGCTGAGGGGGGAGGCGCCGCGCGCGCCCGACGACGACCTGCTGGACATGATAGCGCGCGTGCAGGGCTCCCGTCTCGACGAGCAGCGCACCGCCCTGCCCCGCGCGCCCCCCACCGTCGCCCCCGCCGCCGCCGTCCCCGCGACGCCCGCCACACCGGCCGCCGCCGCCGCCGCCGCCGCCGCGCTGCCGCCGCCGCCGCCCGCCGCCAGCACCGTCCCCGACGACGACTTCTTCGCGCTGCTCATGCGGGCGCAGGCCACGCGCATGGAGGACCAGAGAGCTACGGTATGTACACTCACACACACACACGCAAACAGACACGCGCACACACACACAGACACACATGCACTTGTTACGACATAGTACATTAGTTCAGAGCTCTAACTAAAACAATACTGTGTGTTACAGATCCCGCTGCAAGAGAACCGACAGAACAAGTCCGCAAAAAAATAAAGGACGTCGTTTTCGGCTCGCACTCGTCCCGCCCAGGAGGCCTACACGAATTATATTTACAATTTAGTTATACATTTATTACTTATTTATACTGTGTACTTGCATCACTCGAGACGTATCGGATGTGTGAAGGAGGCAGCTCGTGGGAGCTGAGTGAAGTCACTCCGAGTGATGCTTACTTAAGTTAAGAGAAACGTGCTGACATTTGTCCAAATATTTTATTTTTAGGTGTCTATTTTTTTATATTTTGACGTAATGGTAATTATAGTTTAATTTTAAATACTTATTTTAATTTTGACATTATATTATTACTAATCAAACTAAGACCAATGTTAGACCATTTTATCATTCAATTTATTATTATTGTTTTAAATTTCAACTAATTTGAAAATGGGAAGGGTACGTTGTATGGTGAATGCGTTCACGCGCCTGAGCGTGGTTGCAGTTGGAGGAGGAGGGTTGGAGGTCGTGAGCAGTCGGCCAGAGTGTTGTGTGTGGCGCACACTGTCGGTTGAAATCCATTCGATATTATACTTTCACTAATTTTATGTCTATTTATTGTGTTGTGGCGTGTTTTAAAATTTCGATACAATTCGGCCGGTTTCACCACGGGCCTAGAGACTGTACGTTTAGAGGTAGATATTATTTCTAGTGAAATTTCATGGAATTGATTAAATGTAAGCTAAAGATATTAAGAGAGTCTCCTGCCGACGATAGTACGCGCGGAGTCGTGCGGGCGCCGCGCCGCCGCTCCACGGCCAAGTCGCGTCGCACAACTACACACATCAAAAGTGTCTTGGGATCAAGAACATTTTTAACTCTAAAAAAAAATCGGATTGGTCTCCTACCTAATTCCCCATGCCTGTATCAATGACTTATCACCACATTTTGAATAAATTATGAATGAATTCAGTTTTTGTAAAATATATTCTTGATTGCAATCTTCTAAAATGTACTTGATTCCTAGACACTTTTGATGTGTGTATTGAGCATTATTATAAAAGTATATATAGAATTAATTTAATTGGACAGTGGAGAAACTTCCATTATTGAACAGTGCCTAAATTTATAGAGAATTGTTATTAAATATATTTATAACATATTATATGATATCGCTCTTTTCATCGGTTGTCAAATCCAACGTCGGATTATTTGTTGACTTGTAGTATTTTGTACACTTGCATGGATGGATAATAGTTAAGTGTTAATCGTTTGAAATGTTTTTGTGTGAAGTTTAAATTTATGAGAGTTAAAAGTAAAAAATAAACATACGTCTCCACTGTCCACCTCTGTGTCTCTCATCACAAGCGACTGCCAGTTGTCGGGTCAAGTGGTGCTCCAAGCAGACATTCCTACACGGCGGCGTTGTCTGTTAACTGTTGCCAAAATTATACATATGATTGTAGTGGGTTGTTGATGTCACCGCGCTGGGCTCCGAGCGACGCACAGTTACCTCAATATCGACCAGATAAATTATATTATTCTAATATTGGAAATTGGTACCTGATGATGAATGAAGCGTCCTGTGTGGGTGAACCGAAGCATGCAACAATGTAAGATTGATACGGTATAATGGTGCGTTCCACTGTACGCGAAGACATCGTGGGCACGTCCGTTTCACCCAAGCGGCACGCAGATTTAATATTAATAAATAATCACATAGTATATTTCGAAATTTATGAATAAACTATAGAGATTATACGCTAGTGTTTCAGCCGTATCGTTGATATCATTTAAAGGGCACAGGCAAAGAACAGGGAATGTTCTAATGAGTTGATTTTGAGAAATACACATTCAAAAGTTTGAAAGTCATGAACATTCCTAGATTTTTTTCCTTTCAACCAAAAACAAAACTGCCTTTTTTGCGCTATTTAGCTGTTTTCATTTTTAATGATTCAGAATAAAAGTACCATAGACAATAAGTTTCTTCCAATTAAAAACAAAAAAAAGTGACATTCCTTGTTTTTTGCCTGTACCCTTGATTTACACTGCAACAACGCGATATATTACAATATTTTGTTATTGTGAAAAGAAACCTCAGTAACAGTAATAAGATTTTTCTTTGAATTGTGTTCTTTCCGCACATTGTGAGGTGTCGCGTTGTTGCAGTCAATGAGCGAATGTATACCCACACACATCAAAAGTGTCTAGGGATCAATAACATATTTAGCTTTAAAAAAATCTAATTTATTAAATCAAAGCTAATCTTCTGGATTGGTCTCCTATCTAATTCCCCATGCCTGTAGCAATGACTTGTCACCACATTTTGAATAAATTACGAATGAATTCAATTTTTGTAAAATATATTGTTGATTGCAATCTTCTAAAATGTACTTGATCCCTAGACACTTTTGATGTGTGTATATGAAGGTGATCGCCGCGCAGCCCGGTGGCGTGCGGGACTTCTATATAAGTACGTCTTGTTTACCTTGTTAGTAATATCCGATGGAGGTCGGTAATTGAAAACATTTCATTGTATCTCATAGCAATTTTTATATACGTTTGTTTAATCTGCCTACGTTGCAAAAGTTTATAAAAGCGTCTGCATTAATATTCTGCCAAATTAGACTGATCTGGTGTGTGTGATCGTTTTTTTCGACCATTAATGTGAAATGAAAACATGTGTCTTATTGTTCTAAAGGAAACCAGTAAATGTGTTTGTAATGTTGTCCTGCGTACGGACACTTCCTCGTGGTTTCCCATTTGTTTGTGCTCTATAGAATGGGGTAGAAAACTCATGAACTAATGGCGCTAGTTACTTGACCCACCCAGCACGATTGGTTGATAGATTGTCACTACAAGTTCATGTGACAGATTGCCTCACTACCATTGGTCCATATGGGTCAAGCGTACAAAGCGCCATCTGCATTCAGCGTTGGGTTTTCTTCCCTATTGGTGAGGCTCAGTTTGTTCCATGTTGAACATTTGAGACATTCGTTTTTATATCAAAAGTTCTATAGACCCGAAACATGAGGAACTACCGAGACGTGCCAATTGTATCATTGGGAAAAAATGAATGGGTTATATGTTCAGACTAAACACAACTAGACATGCAGGTCTGTCTTTTTCCAAGCAATATGTATGGTGGTATATATTTGATGTACTTCTCGATCCAAACTGTAATTTTAGTAGTAAATGTGACAATTTTTGATCCAGAACTACATACAAATCGCCACTACGCAGTTGGGACAGAAGATAATAAATAATCTTTTGCTCGTTCACTCCTGCATGTTTGTCATATTGTTGTCTCGTTTTATTCTAAAAGTCAGTTTTGGATTGCAAGTCTAGTTGGTTTTGGTCAGAGGTTATATGTATTTTAAGTGGTCATTATTTATGAAATGTTATCAATTATTTAAGACTAAGTTTAATAAACTTATTAATACAATTATATTTTATTCCTTTATTCGATGTGGCGGTCGAGTGGCATTTACTAATTATATGCTTCATAAAAACTACCGGGTGTCGAACAAAAGACAAGGTCTGTCCACTTATCCATTCTCTGTACACTTTCTGCGACTCCGCTTCCACCTGGCCATTCATTCGTGTTGTCTATTCTTAGATATCCCCTAGTACGCACCTAGTTTCACGATCAAAAAGTAATGTATCTAAGAAGATAAGACAAAGGGCGGTCGATATTCGGTTAAGTTAATTTGAGGCGTGTCCACAGACTAGAGGAATATGTGAGTGGAAGGCTCCTCGCACGCGTCAACTGCGAACGGTGTGTGCTGTGCGGGGCGGAAATGGTGTGAGATTAGAACTAGGTAAACTTTGTACAACCGGTTACCGCGTACCGCGTCTTACTATTTCGTATACGCTGTACGAAATTTACATATATCTCGTGGATTCTTGACATGAACGTTTCTAGCTTCTTCATCCTACCTATTAGTGTTGCCTGTCATTAGTGGACTATCTATATGACAATCGATAGTATCGATACTCTTTATAGTTCAGGACTACTATCGGTTTAGTGTTTACTAACTCTTGATCTATCTAATGAAATATTATTCATGCCCCTACGATAACTTTTTTTGCTGAGGTAAAGTTGTCCTTGTAGCAGAAAGTGTTTTTTAACCCCCGCCGCAAAAACGACGGGGTGTTATAAGTTTGACGTGTTAGTGTGTGTATGTGTCTGTATGAGGCAACGTAGTTCCCCAACGGATGATCCGATTTTAATTCGTTTTTTTTGTTTGAAAGCTGATTATTGCTATGTTTGATTGATATCTGTTCACCCACAAGTTATGGGGGTTGAAAGTGGGGATGAAACATTTTGCTTGAATAAATATGCCCAAGTGGGGTATCAAATGAAAGAGCACGACACGTATATTTAGAATCTGTTTATTAAATGAAAATTTGATAATTTGTTCAAAAGTTGTGAGGGTTGAAAGTGGGGAAAAAAGTCGACTTTATACAAATATTATGTTCAAGTGGGGTATCAAATGAAAGGGCACAAGAACATTTAAAATCGGGGTTTTTTTTTAAATTTGCAATTTGTCCTCATTGTCTCCCGATTATTTGGTCGTGCACAGTTCAAATTTCGGTCACAATCACTCCACTTGCTCACTGACCTTCCCATTTACCGGTAATCGGTAAAATAGTATATTTTTGTTAGAGTAATGAACACATACACGAGTGTCCTGCAGGAAGAAACGATTGGCATGACGTAGTGTAGGGATTTTTTTACGTAGCCTGACTTGTTCCACACTAGGGAATACCAAGCGCTAATGTGGTCCCTTCTGTTGTAATGCTCACTTTTGTCTGTATGGGATGAGTGGCTTATTCTGAATATCCACCTTGCTCTTCTGGATGTAATTTCCGAGAATCCACCTATTAGGCTGGAATTTTCTATGGTGGGTGTTAGGAATAATCCGGATGTGCTCAGGAGTCACGGTGTGCGCGCGTGAAGTTCCACAAGCCCCGAAGAAAACATTTAAATGACACTTTGTCAATATCTGTCAACTTTGATCGGCGCGACATTTTGACATAAATTAATCCAAAACAAGGAATAACAATGTCCGTATTGTTGATCTAAGGTTATATTTTTACTGAACAACTTTGATTCTTTGAGAAGGGTGTGGTCGGCGAGTTCGCTAGCGTGGTGTTATGTGGCTTTTGACCAGCAAGGTTTTAAGCTGCCGGCAGTCCAGGCCCTCTGCAGACGCTGAACACGCGGTTTTCGCAAATAAAGGTATCGTTATTATGTAGTAGGTACTTCCCCTATTTCGCGCCCCTATTAAGCTCGTATCAACGTATCGTGGTCTTTGTCTGGGGGTAGGGTTCTTTGCTGTTAACTGACACAGCCAGTGACCCTAGCTTTGTACATCCATCGGTGTTATCAGGAAGTCCGGTCTAATTTAACGCCACGTAAATAGAGCCGATCAACTATACAAAGCCAGGGTAACTAGTGGAAGTAAATTGACTGACGGCTGCAGTCCCTATCCAAAATTTTGTCACGTGTTCGGTCCAGTAGATATAGAATCGACGTAGAATTTCCCTCAAGGTCGTGTTCAGGGTTCAGTTGGAGTATTATTTGCGCCCCTAACCTTAAACATGTCAAATATGAAAAGTATTTTTATTCTGAGAAAGAAAAAGATTTATAACTCGATATTGTTCACCGGGAATATCGGCGCGAATATAATCGAAAGATACGCTCCACTCGTAACCAAACATCGAGTAAAATAACAAAGGTAAGCTCGAACTTGTCTTTCATTATATTCGCGCCGATACACCCGGTGAACAATATTGAGTCATAATGTCTGTGCGTGTTCCATTACTAACAAAATCTAAAAATGACTTATAAAATCCCAAAGCGGGGTAGGCAGAGGCACTTGCTAAAGCAAATGCCCACGGTTCACGCGCGCGTATTTAACCCAACGTGACAGAGGGTGAGCCCATCGCCGTTATAGGGTACACACCTTGTCGTGTGCGGGTTTCATCACGATGTTGTCCTTCACCGTACGAGCGTTGCATTGCATTGCAAAATTATTTATACTTTTGTATAAAAGCAAATTAAATTACATGATTTTTGCGTCTGCCACTAATGTTAATATACGATCGGGGCAGGATGTGTTGCATGAGCCTGTACGGCGTGGTGGCGACGACGGCGCTGGCGGCGCTGTGGCTGCCGTGCGTGCGGCGCGCGCTGTGGGCGCGGCCGGGCCCGCTGTACGCGCGCGACCGCAACCACCGCCTCTTCCTCATCACGCCCACCAAGCACTGCTGCCAGCAGAAGTGTCACAAATAAAGTTACGCCGTGTATAAAGTACTCAATGCTGGTTTTTTTTATCACGGTTAACTAGCGTTTGACCACCATCCTGCCTGATGTTAAGCAGCGTTGTGGTCTACGACGGAGCACATTTGTTCATTAGGTACCTATTTACCCCCAGTGACTATAAGACCTTTAGACTGTACTGCGGCAAGTCATTCCAAATCCTGGAGGTTCGCACTATAAAAGTAGACGAAAACCGTTTAGGTAGATCTTTGCTGTTTTGCTCGTAAAACAGTGGTGCTCGGGTGTACTGCCTACACAGTATACAGTAAGTACAGTACCTCTATCCTAATAGAGGGGTTCTTTGCAGTATACATCCTTCAAAAATCGATATACATGGTACATTTTTAGGGCCTGGTAACGCCGAATTGGTTTCAAGAAGACACAAGTGCAACGGGCGGGACACAAGGGCAATGAGACACAACTTCAAATTCGAAATATATTATGGTAGGTACTATTGGCAACAAAAGTGTCTATTAATAATAGGAATAAAAATAGGATCTGTTCGGTACTTGCCCCCTTTCTACTTTTGCCTACTGAGTGTGAGCCCCAGGTAATTTGTAGAGATTTGCCCCCTTTTTAGAAACCCCTACTTT
>SJJU01070655.1:0-18679 GCA_012932125.1 Conopomorpha cramerella | reverse complement strand
GGATTGGTCTCCTATCTAATTCCCCATGCCTGTAGCAATGACTTGTCACCACATTTTGAATAAATTACGAATGAATTCAATTTTTGTAAAATATATTGTTGATTGCAATCTTCTAAAATGTACTTGATCCCTAGACACTTTTGATGTGTGTATATGAAGGTGATCGCCGCGCAGCCCGGTGGCGTGCGGGACTTCTATATAAGTACGTCTTGTTTACCTTGTTAGTAATATCCGATGGAGGTCGGTAATTGAAAACATTCATTGTATCTCATAGCAATTTTTATATACGTTTGTTTAATCTGCCTACGTTGCAAAAGTTTATAAAAGCGTCTGCATTAATATTCTGCCAAATTAGACTGATCTGGTGTGTGTGATCGTTTTTTTCGACCATTAATGTGAAATGAAAACATGTGTCTTATTGTTCTAAAGGAAACCAGTAAATGTGTTTGTAATGTTGTCCTGCGTACGGACACTTCCTCGTGGTTTCCCATTTGTTTGTGCTCTATAGAATGGGGTAGAAAACTCATGAACTAATGGCGCTAGTTACTTGACCCACCCAGCACGATTGGTTGATAGATTGTCACTACAAGTTCATGTGACAGATTGCCTCACTACCATTGGTCCATATGGGTCAAGCGTACAAAGCGCCATCTGCATTCAGCGTTGGGTTTTCTTCCCTATTGGTGAGGCTCAGTTTGTTCCATGTTGAACATTTGAGACATTCGTTTTTATATCAAAAGTTCTATAGACCCGAAACATGAGGAACTACCGAGACGTGCCAATTGTATCATTGGGAAAAAGTGAATGGGTTATATGTTCAGACCAAACACAACTAGACATGCAGGTCTGTCTTTTTCCAAGCAATATGTATGGTGGTATATATTTGATGTACTTCTCGATCCAAACTGTAATTTTAGTAGTAAATGTGACAATTTTTGATCCAGAACTACATACAAATCGCCACTACGCAGTTGGGACAGAAGATAATAAATAATCTTTTGCTCGTTCACTCCTGCACGTTTGTCATATTGTTGTCTCGTTTTATTCTAAAAGTCAGTTTTGGATTGCAAGTCTAGTTGGTTTTGGTCAGAGGTTATATGTATTTTAAGTGGTCATTATTTATGAAATGTTATCAATTATTTAAGACTAAGTTTAATAAACTTATTAATACAATTATATTTTATTCCTTTATTCGATGTGGCGGTCGAGTGGCATTTACTAATTATATGCTTCATAAAAACTACCGGGTGTCGAACAAAAGACAAGGTCTGTCCACTTATCCATTCTCTGTACACTTTCTGCGACTCCGCTTCCACCCGGCCATTCATTCGTGTTGTCTATTCTTAGATATCCCCTAGTATGCACCTAGTTTCACGATAAAAAAGTAATGTATCTAA
The DNA here is from genome assembly GCA_012932125.1 of Conopomorpha cramerella. NCBI lineage: Eukaryota > Metazoa > Arthropoda > Insecta > Lepidoptera > Gracillariidae > Conopomorpha > Conopomorpha cramerella. The sequence goes on along the minus strand of SJJU01070655.1, from coordinate 17,282 downwards.
GAAGATAAGACAAAGGGCGGTCGATATTCTGTTAAGTTAATTTGAGGCGTGTCCACAGACTAGAGGAATATGTGAGTGGAAGGCTCCTCGCATGCGGCAACTGCGAACGGTGTGTGCTGTGCGGGCCGGAAATGGTGTGAGATTAGAACTAGGTAAACTTTGTACAACCGGTTACCGCGTACCGCGTCTTACTATTTCGTATACGCTATACGAAATTTACATATATCTCGTGGATTCTTGACATGAACGTTTCTAGCTTCTTCATCCTACCTATTAGTGTTGCCTGTCATTAGTGGACTATCTATATGACAATCGATAGTATCGATACTCTTTATAGTTCAGGACTACTATCGGTTTAGTGTTTACTAACTCTTGATCTATCTAATGAAATATTATTCATACTAATACTTTTTTTGCTGAGGTAAAGTTGTCCTTGTAGCAGAAAGTGTTGTTTAACCCCCGCCGCAAAAACGACGGGGTGTTATAAGTTTGACGTGTTAGTATGTGTCTGTATGAGGCAACGTAGTTCCCCAACGGATGATCCGATTTTAATTCGTTTTTTTTTTGTTTGAAAGCTGATTATTGCTATGTTTGATTGATATCTGTTCACCCACAAGTTATGGGGGTTGAAAGTGGGGATGAAAAATTTTGCTTGAATAAATATGTCCATGTGGGGTATCAAATGAAAGAGCACGACACGTATATTTAGAATCTGTTTATTAAATGAAAATTTGATAATTTGTTCAAAAGTTGTGAGGGTTGAAAGTGGGGAAAAAAGTCGACTTTATACAAATATTATGTTCAAGTGGGGTATCAAATGAAAGGGCACAAGAACATTTAAAATCGGGGTTTTTTTTTAAATTTGCAATTTGTCCTCATTGTCTCCCGATTATTTGGTCGTGCACAGTTCAAATTTCGGTCACAATCACTCCACTTGCTCACTGACCTTCCCATTTACCGGTAATCGGTAAAATCATATTTTTTTGCTAGAGTAATGAACACATACACGAGTGTCCTGCAGGAAGAAACGATTGGCATGACGTAGTGTAGGGATTTTTTTACGTAGCCTGACTTGTTCCACACTAGGGAATACCAAGCGCTAATGTGGTCCCTTCTGTTGTAATGCTCACTTTTGTCTGTATGGGATGAGTGGCTTATTCTGAATATCCACCTTGCTCTTCTGGATGTAATTTCCGAGAATCCACCTATTAGGCTGGAATTTTCTATGGTGGGTGTTAGGAATAATCCGGATGTGCTCAGGAGTCACGGTGTGCGCGCGTGAAGTTCCACAAGCCCCGAAGAAAACATTTAAATGACACTTTGTCAATATCTGTCAACTTTGATCGGCGCGACATTTTGACATAAATTAATCCAAAACAAGGAATAACAATGTCCGTATTGTTGATCTAAGGTTATATTTTTACTGAACAACTTTGATTCTTTGAGAAGGGTGTGGTCGGCGAGTTCGCTAGCGTGGTGTTATGTGGCTTTTGACCAGCAAGGTTTTAAGCTGCCGGCAGTCCAGGCCCTCTGCAGACGCTGAACACGCGGTTTTCGCAAATAAAGGTATCGTTATTATGTAGTAGGTACTTCCCCTATTTCGCGCCCCTATTAAGCTCGTATCAACGTATCGTGGTCTTTGTCTGGGGGTAGGGTTCTTTGCTGTTAACTGACACAAGCCAATGACCCTAGCTTTGTACATCCATCGGTGTTATCAGGAAGTCCGGTCTAATTTAACGCCACGTAAATAGAGCCGATCAACTATACAAAGCCAGGGTAACTAGTGGAAGTAAATTGACTGACGGCTGCAGTCCCTATCCAAAATTTTGTCACGTGTTCGGTCCAGTAGATATAGAATCGACGTAGAATTTCCCTCAAGGTCGTGTTCAGGGTTCAGTTGGAGTATTATTTGCGCCCCTAACCTTAAACATGTCAAATATGAAAAGTATTTTTATTCTGAGAAAGAAAAAGATTTATAACTCGATATTGTTCACCGGGAATATCGGCGCGAATATAATCGAAAGATACGCTCCACTCGTAACCAAACATCGAGTAAAATAACAAAGGTAAGCTCGAACTTGTCTTTCATTATATTCGCGCCGATACACCCGGTGAACAATATTGAGTCATAATGTCTGTGCGTGTTCCATTACTAACAAAATCTAAAAATGACTTATAAAATCCCAAAGCGGGGTAGGCAGAGGCACTTGCTAAAGCAAATGCCCACGGTTCACGCGCGCGTATTTAACCCAACGTGACAGAGGGTGAGCCCATCGCCGTTATAGGGTACACACCTTGTCGTGTGCGGGTTTCATCACGATGTTGTCCTTCACCGTACGAGCGTTGCATTGCATTGCAAAATTATTTATACTTTTGTATAAAAGCAAATTAAATTACATGATTTTTGCGTCTGCCACTAATGTTAATATACGATCGGGGCAGGATGTGTTGCATGAGCCTGTACGGCGTGGTGGCGACGACGGCGCTGGCGGCGCTGTGGCTGCCGTGCGTGCGGCGCGCGCTGTGGGCGCGGCCGGGCCCGCTGTACGCGCGCGACCGCAACCACCGCCTCTTCCTCATCACGCCCACCAAGCACTGCTGCCAGCAGAAGTGTCACAAATAAAGTTACGCCGTGTATAAAGTACTCAATGCTGGTTTTTTTTATCACGGTTAACTAGCGTTTGACCACCATCCTGCCTGATGTTAAGCAGCGTTGTGGTCTACGACGGAGCACATTTGTTCATTAGGTACCTATTTACCCCCAGTGACTATAAGACCTTTAGACTGTACTGCGGCAAGTCATTCCAAATCCTGGAGGTTCGCACTATAAAAGTAGACGAAAACCGTTTAGGTAGATCTTTGCTGTTTTGCTCGTAAAACAGTGGTGCTCGGGTGTACTGCCTACACAGTATACAGTAAGTACAGTACCTCTATCCTAATAGAGGGGTTCTTTGCAGTATACATCCTTCAAAAATCGATATACATGGTACATTTTTAGGGCCTGGTAACGCCGAATTGGTTTCAAGAAGACACAAGTGCAACGGGCGGGACACAAGGGCAATGAGACACAACTTCAAATTCGAAATATATTATGGTAGGTACTATTGGCAACAAAAGTGTCTATTAATAGGAATAAAAATAGGATCTGTTCGGTACTTGCCCCCTTTCTACTTTTGCCTACTGAGTGTGAGCCCCAGGTAATTTGTAGAGATTTGCCCCCTTTTTAGAAACCCCTACTTTTTGTGCGTACTATGCCCCTTTTATTGACGACGTGTAAATTTTATCTTGATTTGACCCCCTTTCGTAACGATCATACAAAAAGAAGACATTGGCCCTCTTCTGTACAGTTAGGCAAAACAGAAATCTTAACAAATATTTAATACTAAAAATTATAAGGAATACAAATTTGAATGTTAGTAACGGACTATCTCGCTTACGTAAATTTTACTTTCACCAGTCTTGATAAGCACTCTTCTACATTAATTTTGCATTGCACGAGATCGTCCACTATCTTCACTATTCTTCGATCAGTGACTACATCTTTTTCCTGCCTCTTTCTCGAGTAGGGGACATGCATTTTACTGCGTCTTATCAAAAAATTGTAGTGAATGCTTTCATCCTTTAGAATTTTAATGAGTAAAAATAAATTAGGTTTCTTCGTTTTTACTATTCCATTTAGGCGAAAATGCCATTGCCTTCCGAAGCATTTATGGTACGATGACGATTGTACTGATAACAGCTTACCAAACGTAAAACCTCAGGCTTCATCCACTGACTTATAAAATAACTAAAAAACTCATCCCATGCTCGTGCCGAAATGCAGATGTCAACATTTATCGATAGAAAAGCTTCGCTTATATAATCAACGGGAAGATACGCTAGGGTTCTTAATTTTCCCAGAACAATTTTTCCTTCTTGCGTGTTTGATAATCTTAGTCTTTTAGCTTTTCTATTAAGAGCTTGAGCGTAGTGAAACAAACATCCACGAATGGTAGCATCTGGAAATACTTCCATGAACGCATTCATTGCCGCCCATTCAAAATCTGTTTGATAATATGCCGGATAAAAATTTGGCAAGTTTTCTTTGATTAGATTGAAAAACCTTTTGTAGGTGCTTTGTGACTTGTTCGGTAGTAAACCGAATATCAAAGGAGCAATGTGAGTTTCACTGATTGTGCTTCCCGTATCACCATGTAGGCCATAAATCTGAGCAAATGGTGGAGGAGCACTTTTAAACGTGCCATCACCAAAGTAATGTGTGACAGTATTTATATGTCCGCGAGCTTCTTGGGAGCAAAAAACTAAAATCTTCTCTTCCAATCCGTCTTCCGCTAGTAAAAAGTTTTCAGCTAAACATTCGGGAACAACGACATCTTTGAGATGTTTGAATGACGTTGCATTCACCTTCAAGTGCTTTTTTCTAGCGTCATACAAAGTGTCTTTAACTGATAAAAAACTGGGTAACACGGCATCATAATCTAGATTATTCTTGTAAGGCATCACGACTTCCTCGTATATTCTAGGAATAGATTTATAATCACAACACACTGCTTTTTTAAGTTGACAAATAATCTCATCTTGTTTAAACAAGGTTAAATCAGGTTGACAGTGACACTGATGTGGGCTCTCTCTTGTGATGGTTCCATCATCTCCATTCCAAGACAACGATCCCTTACAACGACGATTGTGACACCGCCAAATTGATACGTTATTATTCTTATTATTTTTTCTTAGAGTATGTTTATATCCGAGCCTCCAAAGAACTTTTCCACCACGGCAGCCGTCCAAAAACACAATGTTCATTTTAAAAGCCCTTCGCGATATAAAATAATAAATAATTATTAGTTATTTACGGATAACTGACAAAAGTTCTTGTAAGTTGTCAGCATCGCAGGATGGCAAGTATGACAGCAGATCTTTTACTCAAAAAGATAAAATCCAGCCAGTAATTGCTCCAATGAGTACAAAATGACATCATTGGCAGATATAGATATTACGGTTTAAGAGCAAAGTTTATCATAGGAAAGTGCTAACTGTACAAATAAGGGGCAAACAAAGAAATATCTATAGCTTGGTTCAAATTTAGTACAAAACACGAATTCAAAGTGGATGAGTCAAAAAAGGGGGGCAAACTCCGAAACGGGGCAAAATACGAACATTTACAAGGGTATTCGAAAAAGTGGGCAAATATCTACAAATTATATGGCATTAACATAAATTGGACAAAACCAGAAAGGGGCAAGTACCGAACAGATCGTATGTGTGTATGTATGTAATATAATATCGTCAACGTAGTTTCCCTACCTTCCAGGCAAGTTTCGTATTATTTAGTGTTACATATAACATGAAACGGAAAGGAATTGACTTTACCGCACTCCATTTTCATTTCACACTAGCGCCATCACCTACCTTGCGGGATAACCGCCATTTTAATATAATTATTTTTAGAGATCTAATTTCTTGTGTACAATCATTAAATGAAGGTGTTGGGTGCGGCAGCACCTAATATGTTCAAAATGAAGCGACTCATATAATATCAATCGAACTTCAGTTTGTGAAAGTTGTTTTGATCTTATATTATATTTCAACGCATAATTTTTCGATAAAATATTAACAGAGATATTCAATTGATAGATATTACAATACGTTGTTCAAATGGTTTAATGAAGAAATATGATAAGAAAAAAATATAATTTGATTAAATAAATTACTGATTATCAAATTTTGTACAAAGAATAAATATTCATATTTCCTTTCGTCTCAAACATGCAGCTCTCGCAAAATTAGCTGGCTGCATTATAGGGCGATTATACTAGTTGACTACCACGATGTTACGAGGGTCATGCCAAAAGAAACGCAGCAGTTGACGCACGTTTGTCAGTTTACTTCACTCAATTCATCCCCACCTATCAAGTTTTTTCACCTTCACAATTCGGCATTAAAACGGGTTTGTCACTAAAACCGCAGCCTACAGCTAAATCTGATGTTGTTCGCGACGAATAAACATAAACAAAAGAGAAAAATTGAAATGAATTACGGGTTTCGAAACACAAATACATGAGTAAATAGCTATTTAAATTTGGAAGGAGATATTTAAGATCAAAGTGGCCAGAACGACAAAACACCAATTTCATATGTACCTAATATTATATTGAGAAATAAATCTATGAATTAATATAATTGTTAATAAGCACCAGTTGCCACTATTAACGTCAAATGGAATTAATTTATTTAGGCACGGAGACCACATACAAGACTGGGATCTTGTACCACAGTCATGGCTACGTGAATGCATTCGACGAGTCCTACAAGCCAGGCGTGTACCACGAGTACACGGTCGGCACTCGCTGGTTCCACATCATGCAGGATGGACGTGCTGAGTCAGTATCTCATAATACCTATCTATTGTCTATTACCACAAACCTGGCCAATCGTTTCCTCTCTGTGGATGGAAATCGATCACTGAATTGTCGATCCAATGGAGTTGCGAGGAAACGGACGCTTCGCTTTTCTCACGTAGTTCTTACTATTATTACGTACTGGGTACGTAATAATCACCTTATACTATATTGTTATACTTATCACCCGGTATGCTAAGTTTAATTATCCATGTTATATTTGTAACATAATAGACATATTATACTCGTACAAGGTTGAATCAAAAACTCGCGAAAGTCACTCAGCCCATCAAATACTAGTGGAACCCGATGCCAAAACGAAAAAAAGTGTCATCACTTGATACAAACATGCAGATCACCTGACTGCCACTTTTTATTATGAAGAGGTGATTTTTTTCTTTCGTTTTTGATACATTCGGGGTTCAAGTTGGGGAAATGTGTTTGGGAGCATGGGCTGAGTGACTTCCTCAAATTTCGTCAACGTGTTTGATTGAACGTTGTATAATAAGTTCGACGTTTTGGCCCTGCAGCCTGTACAACAGCGACGGTCAGCTGGACGGACAGCGCTACCACGTCGAGGATGGGGTCCGCGCTGGGATACTGGAGATCAACAACACGGAGCAGCGCCTCACGCAAGGCTACATCCGCCAACCAGCTGCCAAAATTGACCACATTTTAGATGTTGACGTTAGTTTCATAGTTGCGTCTAACTCTTATTTTTTAATTAACCCTGATTGATCATCTCATAAACTCGCATGGATAGGTAATCTTGATTGGCCCACCTGCTCATTTAGATTAGAGAATATGATGTCACTTTTAATTATGACCTTGTGATGTATTTGGCACAACTTACCAGTTGGCAGAGAGGCTGGTTTATTTTCTGCGGTCTTCGGACGTGTCAGCCACCGATATGATGCGCAGTCGGGACCAGGGCCTGCCGCCCTACAACGAGTACCGCAAGCTCTGCGGCTACCCCGTCGCGCACACATGGGAGGACTTCCATGATACTATCGACCCAGATGTGAGTTATTTGCCGAAATTAGTCCATTACTTTACCTTTTAACAAACCGATGCCCCGCGACTCTACCTATTATTAATTTCATTACTTACTACTTTCGCTTATTCGTCACTTTCCTGATTTGTCAATATCTTAAAAATCTTTAACCCGTCAATATCCCTATCTCATCACTTTGTCTAATTCGTCAATTATTGTTTTGTGTTTTATTTATTTATAAAGGTTCACCAACAGACGTAACACTCATTTTAACCTAATAATATAAAACTAGTACAGAAATAACATACCCAAAAGTGCATGACCACCACATTCTGTACAGTTATGATCATAAAATACTTGCAGTGTATCAGGAATGGCAAAAAGGAAAAGGAACTAGTCAGAAAGAAAGTCTTAGTTTCCATAATCACGCTTATTCATAGGTCATACCCAAAGCTGTGAAGAATCGTGGCCATTAGATGGCGATTTGGAGATTTCTTTATTGCAATTAGGTATTCTGTATTATAGTAATATGCTCTACTAGTACTTTTTCCGGTAGCATCATATTTATGTTATGGCAAAATAAATCCTGCTTCATCTTCTTGTGTAGTCTTGTCCATTATGTAAAAAAAATATTATTACTAATAGAAAAATGTAAGACTGTCACAGCCATATAACTAATTACTATGTATTAACCTAACCTAACCATATTCATTTAAATTCTTAGATAAAATAGTTTCGGCAGAGTAGAAGCGCTTTTTCAGTACTCAAATATTTGGCCAAAACCAGGATCAATGTCCAAGTTATACAACGATAAATTAAATTATCATGGGCCAAGTGTTCCAACGTTTTTAATTTCACATTGTATATATACCTGGTGATCTGGAAATATCTTTTAAGCTGAAGTGTACCTACTGTCTCTGTAAACCGTACTAGGTAAGGATATTTCAGCAGGCATCAATTTCCTGAAAGATAAAATGAATCGGCCTCCATATAAACTCGATCAGCTGATTGACATCGGCGACTTTGATACACCGTGTGAGTACGCCGATGTTCTCACTCATCTTTTTCCTTGTCGCTGTTGATCAAGTCATACAATTGAGACCTATACTCATAGCGTTCATATCCCAAACCGTACACAACATTTTATTGGTAGATGGTTGAGGAGCTGCGGCGCATCTACTTCGATGTAGATGACGTGGACTTAATGGCGGGGCTGTACGCGGAGAATGTGATGGCAGGTTCGTGGGTTCCGCCCACGCTCTTCTGTATCATGCACACGCAGCTCGTCTCCTGGCGACGCAGTGACCGCTTTTTCTTCGAGGAAGGACATGGCGGGTCACCCTTCACACTCGGTAAGAAAGTTTAGTGTTTATAGATTATAACACCAAGTACCAAGAATCATGATATCATGGACGTGCTAACTTTTACTTCTTCTTAAATAGAACAACTGGCTGAAATCCGCAACACGAGCATCGCGCGGATTCTTTGCGACAACGGGATCCGAGTCGACTCCATACAACCCGAGGCCTTCCTCCGCATAGAGAAGGGGTTAGTGACACTGAGTGCAATTATCGCTTCGATAAATAGTTCTAATGTTACAGACATTTTTATTAACCTTGTCCATAATTATTACCAGGAATGAAATGGTACCGTGCAAGGATATCCCCGGCACCAACCTGTGGAAGTGGCACGACCAGGAGCACGGCAAGTGCGAGACCAGAACCCCAGAAGGCCTGAGCAATTTACTTGGAGACATCTCCTCCAATATACAGCTACCGATACCACTAAGTTAGAGTAAATTTATCGTTTGAACCCTAAGCTTCCTTAATTAACTCGCTTTTCGGTGTGTCGGTGTTGAATCTTCATAGAAAGCGGTAATTTTTCATAAATAATAAAAAAATTATCAGTTTTTTGTTTGATTTTGTGACTGTTTTCAAAATTAGATTCTTTAATAATGATACTCCGAACCATAATCAAAATACAATAATGTCTACTGCATTGATGGGCTCGTCTATATGGACATTGGACAACTTTTACTTATTATTATTTATTTATTATATTGAAAACGTCCATCCTCATATAAAATGACATCTCTCTAGGCAAACAATTGTCTAATTTATTTGGAGCTGAACATGTTTTTTTTTATTTCCCAGCATTGTCGCCATTGTAAAAGTTATTTGATGTGATGAGTCGACTCCTATTTATTAAAATACGGTTTTCCGGGCTTGGCAATCACAAAATTGGCACCTCCGAACCTGACTTGATGTAAGATAAGACGTATAAAGGTCAAATTCGTTTACTAAATAAGTATTTAGTGATTCTATGGAATATTTGAGCAAACTTTATAAGTACCTATGACTCTTAAGACCGATGATCGTCAGTATTTCAAATTTTCGAAGTATTTCACATTCGATTACGAAACCCTAGGAAACTTAAGCATTTATTTATTTGTGACGTTTTGTTGATGACGTTTCCGCAAATCTACCCACCCTTCTGTCTAGGTGTGCACATAAATAACACGTCTCACTTTAGCCCCATAGTACGAATGTGCAGGACATACAACCAGCTCGTCATGAACCATCCTGAATTAGATATTTTTATCCCTCAATTGTCTCGGTTTAGGAAATGCCTAACCAAGTTTCCAATAGATAGCTAATTACCGTAATGTACTTATATGTAATTTGTGTCATTTATTTAAGTACCTAACTGTTATTTTAGGTCTATTATTTTAAGTTTACTTACCAATATTAGTTAACAGTGTCACCTATATTTTTTCTGTGTACTCATACTTTGGAATACGATTTAAATCTGACAGTTTTTCATATGTATAATTTTGGTGATGTACTAATCGTATTCTGTTTTGTGTGCCAATAAATAAATAAAAAAATAAAAAAATCGCCAACTGCTCTGCACAGCATGAATATTGCTCAGTGTATGTTTGAGTTCGGTGGTAACCTGGGTGCTGAGTGCTAATGGACAGGCACATGGGTGCGCCCTGCTGCCTGTTGCGTTGACTGACACGCCTTTTCCGTTTGTTATATTCGCAGACACTGTATAATTGCATATTCAGTCCGTATCATGCACAATAATTCTTATGCTGTGATTGCAATCAACGCTTAGATATTGTGCCTGACGTGAACGATTACAAATGTGCATAAAATACATAAAATATTAACAAGCTATTAACACGAATATTATTAATTAGATGTGTAGTCTTAGGCTAACCATATTAGGTTACGTGTAAATATCGATCTAATTAAAAAATAAAACTGCTTAGCCGATAATTATACAATTTTAAACACAATTTTGCTAGCTTTTGCCCGCGACTCCGTCTGCATGGTTTTCTTAAAAGATGAGTGTTTTCTTAAAGGATGGGCTACTTGATCAAGCAGATTGCGATTTCGACTACTACCGGGACATAGATTCTGATACAGTTTCTTTGTATGTTGTCCTTTTCCCGTGAGCATTTTTAGAACTTCTATACAGTTTTAGGTACCTTTCAACGCCCAATAAAGTACTGAGAAAGCATATAGGTGGCTGTGTGTGTAGAGGTCAATATTTTTATAGACTATTGTTTTATTTTCGCCAAATTTCATCTCGTGGGAATTTCTGAACCGTACTCTACTCCGTAAGTTACCCACATGCCACCTTTCTAGACATATTACTTACTTGGTAAAACATTTTGCAGTGCTACCCTAGGATACCTAACCTAAGTCCTTGCAAAAGTTTCTGCGCTTAGCCATTTGGGATGCGCGTTGATGTGTCAGTCAGTCAGTTTGGCCTTTTATACGTGTTAACGAATAAACGTAGCACCTATGAAAAAAAAGCATTTCATACAAAATAGAAGATTTTCTGCATCGGGAGTTAAGTTTTTTTTTCATTGCCACGCATTGTCGCCATAGTAAAAGTTGTTCATATTGACGAGCCCAACAGCGTATTCAAGGAAGTAACCCTTTGAAAATTATTCACTAGTTATTAGGAAACTAATTTCATGGCTCTTTTTGATTATTAACATTTTTCAATAATATTTTCCTACTATTTCCCGTTATTGTGTATTATATAGATGATAATAATAATAATAATATCATGGTAGTGTCTTATTTTTTAATAAAATCGATGAACTTACCAATCTTTATGCTAATAATTTCACTTGCACTTGGTTTGACTTGTCACGTTGCCTGGCTTATACTTTAATGTAGGTAGGAAGTAAGCACCATCTGGCAGACAGATGAAAATGACAATCTGGCTGAACTCATTTTAAAATAAATAATTATAAATACTTTACAACACATACATTACCTTCATCCCATGTTAAGTAGCTAAAGCACTTGTGTTTTGGAATTCAAACAACGATTTGTACTTACTTAAATATTTTTTTTCTTTTTTAAATACATACTAATGTAAATAAAACACCCAGACACATTCGAGAAGTACTTAAACGCTCATCACCTAAGAAACTGTCAGCGGAGGGAATCGAACCCACGACCTTACGGAGTAGAGGTAGACTTGCTGACCACTACACCATTCGGCCCGTCATTTTAGTTGATTAATGCCCGAATACAGCGGAACTGGCTTAAGTTACTTATAAGGTTAAAAAGTAAAAAAAATTTAAACTGTTTGTTATTTGAAAAGATTTTTTTTAAAGTATTTTATACATACATACACTCGCGTCCGTAATCCCCAAGAGGGGTGATCAGAGTCATTGGAACACAAGGACCCTCCGGCCACAGTTAGCATATTAAGAAGGGTAACAAATTTTTCAGTGATAGTTATTTTTCACGTTCCCACCACTTTTTAATGTCACGACTCGCTGGCCAGGCTATATATCTACCCACATCAAAAAGTGTCTAGAGATCAAGTAGAAGAAGATTGCAACCAAGTATATATTTTACAAAAACTAAATTCATACATAATTTATTCAAAATGTTGTGATAAGTCATTGATACATGCATGCTTGAGGAATTAGGTAGGAGACCAATCCAGAAGATTAGATTCGATTTAAATAAATTAGATTTTTTTATGGAGCTAAAAATGTTCTCGATACTTTTGATGTGTATATACTGTATTTTATTCTTTTTACAAAAAAAAACCGGTGGAGACAGATTTTGATGAAATTTGGCACGCAGATTCCCAATACACTGGAATAATATTTAGGCTAACTTTTATCCCAGAATTCAATTTAGTTCCCATAGGATCGTCCAAAGACGACAATCCCCAAACGGCTGAACTTATCGTAATGAAACTTTCTTTTGTAGATAGGATTTTCAGAGTTCTGGAGATACATACTTTTAAAATGTATCCCAAAATTCCTTGGTGATGATAGGATATGCACGGAGGATGAAACTGTAAAACGTACATTAAAATACAGATGGATTATTTCACACGCTTTTCACATGCGTCGATATCTCAGTGCTCAACGGTCAATATAAGTTGAAGTGATTTCATGGGGTTCGAATCCTCACACGGAACAATTTGTTTTTTGCTCTTTATTTTTGTATTTCTTTTAGGAAAAGTAATCTGTCTGATTGTTAGGAAAAAATAAACACTAATTTGACAACGAAAATCTCTGGTGTCGAGTTTCATGCTACCTTCCGGTAACCTTCCTCCATCCCCTATATGTTCAAACCAAAAGAGACAAAATGAATGTTAGTGCTAAAAACAGAGAAGTATTTACAAAATGTGAAACAGCGTTTGTATATATTTCGCCTTAATTATTAAAACTGCTACAAGAAGAGACTATTCCGCGCGGACGGAGTCGCAGCCGAGCTCGTACTACATATAACTATAATTAGTATGATTATTTGACCACAAATAACCCCTAGACTTCCGCTTCGCTTTTCCGAGAAATAAGCGCTGTATATAGGAGATAGATATAGAGGACTTTCTTGCTTGTGTCACGTACATCTGGAATGAGACCTTGTAGGGACAAAGCAGACTAGTGCGCGCTATAGACGGGCCCATCCACGGGTAAACAACCATAGATTATTGCAGTGTAGTATGGACTCCCTTCTATGATGTGTACATTAAAATAACCAAAAGTGTTTAGAAGAGATTCCTTGGACATATTTTACTTTAAATATTTTTCTACTTTAGGTTACAAGTATAACTTATCTATTAAATTACAAAGTATAATAATTATTCTTCGATTTGATTGTAAATCTAAATCAAATTACTACTAGAGTGAATCAGCAATATGGGATATCTACGTATATATATCTAAATATATATAAACGAAGTTGTATACAATGTAAACTTCATTTAGGTATTAAATGTTAATTTAAATTTCCCGCTGACACAATACTGACAGCTGTCGCCGTCAGTGCGCGGTATTGGATTCTACGTTAAGTTTTTGATTTTCAACTGTTGCTTTTTTAAAACGGATTCCCTGAACGATCACTTAACTCTTTTAATAAATTTTATAAGAAAATAATACTTTAGTGAAATAATAGCTTTAAGTGTTGTTTCTCTTTTCAGGTGAGTACCTTAGTTTACCTTTAAGTAGTACTAGATTTGTAAAACAAACCAAAACGATAATAAAAATTGATTTCTCTTTTCAGAGCAACAAACATCTTTTATTTCACTTATAATCAATAAATAATAACGTATTATAAAACAACACAGCTATATACATAACAATGGAAAAACTAAGGTTTGAATTTATGGTAAAAGCAGGCGAAGATCCAAAAACAAACATAATATGTGTAACCTCATTAATGGACACAGACAATAATACTTTTCTTATACCAGAACAATTTCAACCAATAAGGTTTCATGAGAAACTTTTGAACACTCCAACCTACAAAAAAGTGAAAAATTCAATACAAAAAAGACATGAGAGCAGAAAAGTATGGATTTCCATAAAGGACAACTTAGAGGGTGTCTACATGGACGAAGATCAAAATATACAGTTTCAAGGATATTTGTTACAAGAGGTCACTCCTCATACATCAAAGTCGACAACCACTAGTGGAGTTTCTGAAGAAATACTAACAAGAATCCTCGAGAATTTTTCAGATATGAATAAGGATGTTACATCCAAACCCCAGAACATAAAACATATTATGGAAAAATTTGTGATTGAAAAATTTAACAAAAAATCTTCAAATGTATCCCAGTGGATGGCTTTCTTTGAGGCAGAATGCTTACGTGTTGGAATCACACAAGACATTATGAAAATTGAAGGCCTTCGGTTATTTTTAGAAGATTCTTGTTTGGACTGGTACAGCTCAATGCTCATAAAACACACAATACAATCAGAATGGTCTGTATGGAAACAAAGTTTTTGTAATACATATGCATCTAAAGGATGGACCCCAGTAAGGTATGCAATGTTATACAAATATAGACAGGGTACTTTGCTTGAATATGCATTAAAAAAGGAACGACTTCTTTTGGAAAACAACAAATCTATGGATAAAGTAACCATAATTGACCTAATCGCTACTGGGTTGCCAAACTTCATAACCGACAAAATTGATCGAAATAACCTCAAAGAAACAGAAGATTTGTTTAATATCATCCGAAGCTTAGAACATTTGGTAAACAAGAAACCTGCAGAGAAGAACACAGGAAATTATGAAAACAAACCCAAAGAAAAAGAAGTATACAAGCCTTGCAAGATATGCGAAAGAGAAAACAAATTAAATCGATATCATCCGGAGTCCGCTTGTTGGTATAGGTATAAAAACAACGACAGGCCAAAGCGAGACCAGGTAAGACATGTTAATAACTCAGAGTTAGAGATAGAATTGAATGATATAAACCCAAAAAACTAGTTATACCGCCATTAATTAAAGTAAAATTACTGATAAATGATACCATAGAAGCTTTGGGAATTTATGATTCAGGGTCCAATGTTTCCCTGATAAATTCTAAATACTTATCTTTAAAAAATAGATTAACTTATAATAATTACCCAAACTTAAAAACTATTAATGGCGTAAAAAAATCTACAGGTATAGTAAATTTAAAAATAAAAATATATGATATAACCCACTATATGAACATTTTTGTTATAGATAAGGAAAATTTTGAGTATGATTTTCTAATAGGTTTAGATTGCATAGAAAAATTTCATCTTATACAAAATGATAAACTTGAAATTTCACAAAATACTACATATTATAATAAAAATACAAGAACCATTCCTGGCTACACAGGTAAAAGAGAAACTGAACAAATATATACTAAAACAAAAGATCTCGAGGCTTTTGTTAAAAACAATAATTATATAAAAAGAAATTATGAGGTGAACTTTAATGAACACATCTATACAAATAACTTTAATATTGCAATAAACCACCTAACATCTATGGAACAGTCGCAAATAGATAGACTGATTTATAAATATAAGTCACTTTTCGCTAGAGATAGGTATGATATTGGGCTGGTAAAAGGCTATGAAGCACACATTGATTTATTAGTTGACAGATATTGTGCTAAAAGACCTTATAGATGCACTATTCACGATAAACAAGAAATAGAACTACAGATATCAAAATTATTAGAAAAAGGCTTGATTGAAGAGTCATATAGTCCTTTTGCTGCCCCAGTCACATTAGCTTATAAAAAAGAAGAAGGAAAGAAAACTAGATTATGTATTGATTTCCGCGATTTAAATAAAATAGTAGTTCCTCAATCACAACCGTTTCCATTGGTTGAAGATTTAATGGTAAAAACAAGAAACTGTAAATTCTATACAAAGCTAGACATAAATTCTGCTTTTTGGGCTATTCCCTTAAGGATCACGGACAGACCGAAAACAGGTTTTGTGACACAAGAAGGTCACTTCCAGTGGACCTGTTTACCATTTGGGCTAAAAACATCCCCAGCAATTTTTCAAAGAATTCTCAGTAGCATCATCAGAAAACATAAATTAGCAGACTTTACAGTAAATTTCATTGATGATATATTAGTTTATTCAAAAACATTTACAGAACATATTGAACATTTATCACTTCTACTAGAGGCCATTTCAAAAGAGGGTTTTAGGCTAAAATTTACAAAATGTGAATTTGCACAAGATTCAGTTAAGTATTTAGGTCACATAATCAAGGATAATACCATCACTCCACTCAATGATAATTTGGTTGCCATTAAAGATTTTCCTGTCCCAAAAACACAAAAAAATGTTCGCCAGTTTTTAGGTAAAATTAATTTCTATGGAAAATACATACAAAATATAGCCATGATTTTAGAACCTTTACATAATTTGTTACGTAAGAAACAACCTTTCATTTGGACAGAGGAGTGCCAGGATTCTTTTAACAAAATAAAAATACTTTTATGTTCTAAACCAATATTGGCCATTTTCAATCCAGATTTACCAACATATATCTACACAGATGCTAGCATTCTGGGCATAGGCGCTGTACTCAAACAAACTCAAATTAATGGTGAAATAAAACCTTGTGCATATTTTTCTAGAAAACTAAATAACAGTCAAAAAAAGAAAAAAGCCGTATATCTTGAATGTTTAGCCATTAAAGAATCTGTAAAATATTGGGAACATTGGCTTATAGGTAAGAAATTTACCGTTTTCTCGGACCATAAACCACTTGAAAAAATGAATATTAAATCTAGACCAGATGAAGATTTGGGAGATCTCACTTATTACTTATCTCAGTTTAATTTTGAAGTAATCTATTCACCTGGAAAAGAAAATGTAGAAGCAGATTCCTTGAGTAGAAATCCGGTACTAGAACCTTATGACAATCAACTGGATGAACTTAAACTAGTTAATTTTGTAAATTTAAAAGATATTGAATCCGATCAAGAAAAAAATTACGATATAAAAAATAATAAAGATAGATTAACATTAAAAAATAACATATATTTCAAGGTAATTCGGAAAAAAGAAAAAGTTATATTAACGGAAGATTTTAGTAAAA
>SJJU01070653.1:0-11178 GCA_012932125.1 Conopomorpha cramerella | reverse complement strand
ATATAGCTTCACGCCTGTCTCCCCGAGGGGTGGGCCTCTGCCTACAGGGTGATTCGCAAATACACTTTCAAACCGAAGCACACTGTTTCGGTAGACTCCACTAACAACTTTAAAAAAACTAGTCGTATGGGCTTGGTGTAAAAAATAACAACTATAACTTTTTATCCGTTTAAAGCTGTTAATAGTATTATTAAACTCAGTAAATAAGTTTTATTAAGTATAAAGAAGACATAACAATTTTATGGATAATTTTGTTGTGCATTTACTGGAGTGACTCAATTTAAAGTGAAAAGCCGTGTGTAAGCACATTCATAAAAAAAACATAAGTTTGAGACACTTGAAAGTTGACACTTGACAATTTTAGTCATTCGTAACCTTTTTTTTTACTTTTCATCTAAGGTATTAATTTTAGACGCAGTAAATTTATTAAAAAAAAAGGGTTAAAAATGGACACCAAGCCCATTGAGCGCTTCCACCTTTTTTGAAGCCACTATCGCACAATGACACTTATGTCAATGCACCAAGGTAAAAAATCGTATATCCACCTAATACAGTAGAACTCCAATTATCCGAATCGCCGATTATCCGAATCGTCCAAAATCGTCGAAAATTGTCCAAAAAAAGTCGTGCGCTGTAGCGCACGCGCGCTAGCCAGTGTTTGCGCGTCAAGTCTTGACTTGACTTGTCTTAACTTGCCGTTGTGACTACACTGACTTCGCGAGGGGAATCTTAAGACAAGTTCCGGCGCAATGCAGTCACGGTGCACCTGTCATTGTTTGTTTTGATTAGCCAGTGTGCTACTGACCTTGCTCGAGGACGCTACTCTTTCGGTACGGCTTACTTTTGTTTGTGCATGTATCTCGTTAATGTACCTTAGTATGCAGGTCGTTCTCCACACTGGTCTCCTTGGAGGCGCGCGCGGAACGTCCCGGAGACACCGACAGGGATTTGCCGCGAGACTTCTGTCAAACAAGGCAAGGTTTATTGTTATTCATACAGGATTTCTATAGACTCAGGCAGGTTAAAAGGGAATTAAACGCGGGGCTGAATGCAGATGGCGCTTCTTATGCATGAACCAATGAAAATGTGGCAATCTCTCAAATGAACTTGTAACGACAATGTATTCAACAATAGCGCTGTTTTTCAAGCGATACTAGCGCCAATAGTTTATTGTAATTTCTAATTCACTCTCACAAAAACTACCAATCACGTTTCTCGCTCTGTCATTACTGTCAATGTGACATTCCAGCAATCAATCAATCAATCAATCAACTATTGTACGATACAAGTAAAAAGTTAAAAAGATGTTATGAATGATTTTGAAGTGTACTGTTGCAAAAACTGTTTATTATAATGGTATACCAAGGTGGCAATGAATTAGAAATAAAGAGTATATTAAGTTTTCTTTCCCACTCTTATCTTCATATAGGATTACCAAACTCTTATCAACTTTCTTGCCGGAGGTTATAGGATAAATATTATGATACAGTATGACGAGAAAGTGGTGTCTCAGTTATATGACACTTTCTGTATCACATAATTCAATAAGGTAAACATTATATATCGTGAAGAGTAAAATATGAACCTGAAAGTCTAAATACATTCATATATTTTTAAAGAACTGACCCGTTCTTCTTTGGTCATTTTTGGTTTCCTCTGTATCGGCGGCTTCCCCTCTGCTGGTGACTTCACTTCTATGTTGATTGCGGGCGCTGTGAAAGACAAAATAATTATCAATACATTCATAGTATAATACAAAGTTGCATCTCGCTATCTGTCCCAATGTATGCTTACATTTTAAAAACTACCTAACGGATTTTGTTGCGATTTTCTTTAATACATGGAGTGATTCTTGAGGAAAGTGTATGTATGTATTATTTACAGGAGAGAAACACTGTCAATAATATATGAAACTCTATAGGTGGGCAAAGAAATAGGTATTTTAAATTGTAATTACTGGTCGGAATAATAATTATACCGCTTAGTAAGGCACTAAGTGTACACGCAAGAAGAGTGGGACAATGGAAGCGTGCTAGACCCATAACCTGAATACAACTGTCTTTTTTCAAACAATTTGGTTATTTTGTGCACTGCAATTAAATTCTGAATATTTTCTTGTTTATAAAATGACAACGTCTAGCTTAGACTGACTGCAAACTACGAGGTAAAAGGACCCCAAGCAATGGTCTTAGAAACGTTGTTGGACTCGATAATATGAAAAACTTTTACTATGACGACAATATGAGGAAAAAAAATTAAATCCCCATACAAAATGTCATCTCTCGAGGCAAAATTTTGTCTATTTTGAATAGAAATGAAAAATGTTTTTTTTTGCATTTCCCCGCATTATCGCCATAGTAAAAGTTTTTTTATTTTTTCGAGCCCAACAACGTTTCTAAAACCATCATCAAATCAACCAGGGACTTGGTACACTCTGTATATGAACAAGACAAGTTAGGCTGTATAATAGACAGTGGTCTAATATACTCACAGTGGAGCGACAGAGGGCGCGGGCGGCGCATGTTGCTGCTGGAGGTGCCGCGCGACACCGCCGGGGTCACGGACACCGACGACGGCTCCGACCCTATTCATACACATTACAATGAGGAGACGTTTTTACGGGCTAAGAACTGTCAAACTTTGTTTGGAAAGCATGGCAGTAATGACAGTTCTAATCCCGTAAATCTGTCAGAAGAACGTCAAAGAAAATTCCCCATTAAGGGCCTTTAATGTAAAGAGTTTTTTCAAATCAAATAATTTATTCGTGAATACATGTCAAGTTGCTGTTAAATCTAAAATATAATATAATGTCACAATGTATCCTGTTTTATGTGGCGTACAAATATTATGTCAATATAATTGAAATTAAAGAAAGAATGTTTAAAGAACAATGAACAAAATTTGTTCCAGTAGAGTCGATGGGGAATTTTCAAACTCCAAAAGTTGCTTATTTCGATGTCGCTAGTAGATATCCAGGGGGACTTCTGTGAGTTATATTTTAGTGCGTTTTTATTATTTGGGTGAGATATTTAGACATCAGACACTTTTGTAACATGTAGACAAACAATAAAAAAAATACTATCGTCTTCAATACGGACTGCTTGAAGTTAGTAATTTCGTTCCCCTAATACAACTAGCGCCATCTGTCATGACTAAGAGAAACAGGGGCCCTGAAAATTCCCCAATTCATATTCAGAAAGAAATGATACTTATTAATGTGCTCTATTAATACAAGTACCTACGTGAAACAAATTGGTTCATTTTTTTTATCAGCCTGTGAACATCTAATATATAAAAAGAAGTCGGGTTTTCCTCCCTGACGCTATAACTCCAGAACGCACGAACCGATTTCCACGGTTTTGCATTCGTTGGAAAGGTCTCGGGGCTCCGTGAGGTTTATAGCAAAGAAAATTCAGGAAAAAATTCAACAGAAAAGCGGGTAAACGAAACGATCCCATCTGGTGGCGAAACGGAGTTCGCTGGGTTTGCTAGTTAGTTATAATGATAATACCCCAGGATATTCTACACACGGTCGTCTGAGCCTAATAGTTGAGGAGTTAAGAATCAAAACGTATTAATTTGCTTTTCTTCCCCTAAAGGTTTTTGTACATTTTCAAATATATAACTTCACTACCATGTACTATTTTTTTATTGTTTTTGAGAAATTATAGATTTCATATATATGTACAAGGGAATGGATTATTTATGTTTTTTCTTCTGAAAGGGCCTACTACCGAGTAGAATAATTTCCTCTTTTTCATCAAATTTAGTTACACCTTTATTAATACGTTTTGATCCTAACCTCCTCAGTTGTGTCTAGTCCGAGACACAGACTCAGAGAAACACACAAAACACACGTGTCAACGATGGACATTACATACCAGCGTGTACGGAGAGCGGTCGCGGCCTGGGCGCGGTGTGCGGCCGCCGCGGCGCCACCGACAGCGCCGAGCCCGGCCGGGACATGGGCGTGCTGTCACCACTGCGACCCTCTGTTGTGTGTGTTATTGTATTACTTAAGTTACTCGAATTGATAATAATTGCACTAGCAACGCTACGTTCTCAGTAGAATAGAAAGGCACAATTCGTTCTTAGATTAATGCTGATAATTATGTTTTATTCTTTATTTGTTCCTTTATGCCCATCGATATTGTAAGCTGTCGGAGATATCTGTACACCTGGCTTAGTGAGTTTAACACATTAACGCCCAGAAGAATACTCCCTCTTTAATTGATTTTGACTTTTATTACCAAGTAATAGAGTTTAAAAAAACTTGTCCGTCTCCGAGTACACTGGGTGCTAATGGGTTAAGTTGGCCCCATTGAATATTCAGTAAATGCTGTCTCTCTAGTTCGCATGGCGTCACTAAGCCAGATCCGGATATTTCCGACGGCTTATAATGCGTGTAAAAGGACCCCGAGTCTTAGAAGCGCTGAAAAATATGTTTGCGTTTTTTCATATTTTTTTCATATTGACGAGCCCAACAGCGTTTCCAAGAACATTGCTCGGGGTCCTTTTACACTCTATATAATGTTAAGGGACTAAAGTAACAAATAAAGATAAACAAAAATATCTGCATTATGCATATTTCCGACGGCTTATATTCAAAATACAATATGGAAACGTATATGAAAATACAAACAAGTAAGCTTAGACATAATTTTTTGATAAAATTCAAACCGATATACCCAGTTAAAAACTTAAATAGGAAATCATAATATCAAACTATGTGCACTGCTGGTTTATTTACTCTCAATTTACTTTGACAAGAAAATGTAGCTAATGTGAATAAAATTACATTTAATTAGATGGCTTAAATCACATCACTCGTGAACAAAGTCATCCACTTCTTATAGATATATTATATCAATACGTTGCGGTACATTTACTTCATGACAACTGTCATAAAATATGAAATTAAATCATTACCATAAATAAATATGCATATAGGTACACCACGCAAGTTCAAAACACACAAAATGATAGACACAAACTGAAGCCCCCAATAATCAGAAAAGTATATTTAAATGTATTTTTTTTTAAATAAATAAATATACTATTGGAGAATGTCTGCCAATATGTAAAACACTGACATAAAATGCACAATGTATTTATTCTCAATCAGTAAAATATATGATGTTTTGTACAAAGTTACCCAAAAACTAGAGAATTAGAAGTTTTGTTCATACCTACCCCATAGGTATGAACAAAACTAAGTAAATAAATAAATATCTTAGGACATTTTTACACACGGTCGCCTGACCCCAAACTAGGATACCCCGCACTGTGGGTGCCAGAGACTGATATGCTTACTTAAGTGCATACATACGTTTATAAATAAAACACCCAGACGCACACAACAATTGCCTCAGCTACGTGGCGGGAATCGAACCCGCGACACACACATACACTTCACGCCTGTCTCCCAGAGGGGTAGACAGAGACTACAGATCTCCATTTGTCACGGTCCTGACATACCCCTTTCGCTTCATCTACATTCATACATCTTCTCATACATGACCTCCGGCCTCGAGTACTTTTCACGCCACCTTCCGTCAGGACATCACCAATCTGGTCGATGAATGTCCTTCTGGGGCGACCTCTACTCACCCGGCCCATTATAAATCTCTTTCATCAATCGACTTTCATCCATTCTCTCCATATGCCTAAACCACCGAAGCATGCCCTTTTCAGAGGTCAAACTTTTTTGTTTTTACACGAGATACATATTTTATGTATGTTGTAATTATGTACGAACAAGCCTTTGGTGGTTGATATTCAGAGTCAATTTAAATACACTTCACGCCTTTCAATCCCAAAGCGGGGTAGGCAGAGGCGCTTGCTAAGCAAGGGTCCACGGTTCATCAAGCGTATTTTAACCCAACGTGACAGGGGGTGAGCCCATCGCCGTTATAGGGGTCACACACCTTGGTGGTGCGCGGGTTTCATCACGATGTTGTCCTTCACCGTACGAGCGTTGCGTTGCGTACATAGGCTCTGAAAAAGAGCTCCATTGGTACACGTCCAGTAGCCGACTCGAACCCGCGACCTCTCGGTTACAAGTCAAGTATCCGACCAACTGGACCACAGACAGTCAATTTGTATTTGTAGTCCATTCACTCCCACAGTTCTGGCCCGTCTAACCCCGTTCTGGCAATACGGATTATAAAACAGGCTAGAATTGGTCTGTGAGAATACATTATGCGTTTTAACACGATAACCGGTACAGTCAAGGAATTTTATTTAAAATGTTAACTTTACTATTTTTTTTATGATTTCCAATTCCAAAGAAAAGATATATGTGAATGTACATACTAAAGTATATATAAATAATTATAATAAAGCGAATAAACATACCTTTCAGCAGAAGAAACCCGAAGCCAAAGCCATGGTGATAAAGACCCATTACAAAGCTACTGGCAACATTTTAATTGTCATTTTTTTATAAGGTAACCCAACAAGTTTTCTACCCTAGCTAGAAATTGCCTTGTTGGTAGTTAGTCTAATGTCTCCAAACATATAGTTCACTTCAATAAGTATTAAGGAAAGGTGTTTATGTATGTATCACTTCATCACAGTCAAAATTAATAAATGTTGACCAATAATTACCAGTCAGACATAACTTCATATGCTTGCCTGGTCATGTATAACAATACTACTTAGATTAGAATAAAGTGTTGCCATTGGCTAAATTTCAACCAAACAAATCTCAATATTATGAGAAAAGAAGCTAATTCTCGGTTGCCAGTAGCGATGCAAAAATGTTAATACAATGTGCAGTAACATACCTTGAGTGTTGTTTATGTAAACCATACCACAACCCAAAAAAGCTTTGAAGCTTATGCCAACAAACCAATCACCGTAATGTGGCGCGTCAATCTGTCAAACATGTCAGTCAGAATGTATTGATGGAACCAGTGATTGATAAGAGTTAGAAACAGGTTATAGACAAAGATGGATGAGGATGTATTTTAAAAAGGAGATTCAGAACACATTGTCTTTTTTTCTCAAGAGAATTTACAACAAATGTTAATATGAATCGTCAAATGTCTTAAGCATTAAATAGTTTGCGTGTCAATGGAGTAAGAAAGTCTTGTTCGTTCAGTTATGAATATGTTTGAAGTAATGTTTTTCACTTAATGTAATAGAAGAAAATAGTATAGTAGTACTTACAAGTACTAAACTTGCAAATATTCACGCTGATATACCCCGAATAAAAAGGAACCCCGACTTCAAGCAGTAAAATAGGAAGACTATTGTGGCTTTGTCCAAATTAAATAGGGACCACCAAGAAGCACCATCTTTCAAATTTAAAATTGGGTTAAATAGGTACCTAATTAACAAGTTTGCTCCATGGTATACAATACCAATTGCTTAACATCAGGCAAAATAGTGGACAAAAGCTTGTTCACTGTTTAAAAAAAAATCAACAACATCGGTTCACCCCAACTAGAGTTATGAAGTCTTATATTAGGACTTTCCCTTATCCTATTAAGGACTATCCCCTTAAATTATAATTTCCCTTTCGGTTAAAAAACTTAACTTTAATCCGGTTTGCATTCCTAACACGTCAGTGAAAAGCAACGAACAGTCAAGTCGAAATGTCAAGTCAACAATCAAGGACGACCGAATCCAAACAATTTCGACTTTTTAAAATGGCTGGGTTATCAATATTTTCACATACCAACTGTCAAACTGTACAAAAACATTGATAACCTAAAACCACTTGGAAAAATCCGAAAGCGTTCCGCTGCGGCCGTGCAAGATTGTCCCGTATACGTATTGGCGGTATGCATATGGCGGGTGGCGGGCGCTGGGGTGATGCCGGTTGGCTTCCTTACGCTGCGTGTGGAGACGGTCGAGCCTGGACATTGAGAAGGCTCTACCTGGCCCGGGCCTCGACGCCGGGATCGTGGGCACCAGGTCGGTGCGGCGTCGCGCCACCGACGTCCACGACGATTGCTGCTGTGGCGAGCGCTCGGGTTCGTCTGCAAGTGGATAAACAGTGTGTTGTAACTATGACATTTTTCACGGTTACCTGTGGGAAGATTTTTATGCACAATTATGTATATTGACATACATACATGTTAGATTTATTTCAGCAAACATTTCATACTTTTTGATGGACGATTTTTTCGGTTCGCTTTTTTACGAAAAGGCTGCTTTAATGCGGAAATGTGACAAACTGTGAGAGATATATATACACATAATATATACGCAGTCTTTAAATATACACATAATAATTATAGTAAATAGCGTCTGTGGTCCAGTTGGTCGGATCCTTGACTTGTAACCGGGAGGTCGCGGGTTCGAGTCCGGCTACAGAACGTGTACCAATGAGACTCTTTTTCAGAGCCTATGTACGCAACGCAATGCTTGTACGGTGAAGGACAACATGGTGATGAAACCCGCAGACCATAAGGTGTGTGAATCCTATAACGGCGATGGGCTCACCCCCTGTCACGTTGGGTTAAATACGCTTGGTGAACTGTGGGCATTTGCTTTAGCAAGTGCCTCTGCCTACCCCGCTTTGGGATTAAAGGCGTGAAGTGTATAATACAGTACTACTCTTTCCGGACCAAAAGCTCTAGTGCGATAGTGATGTCGGGCTACCTTTGCCGTATTTAGACACACTTTTGGCACCATAAAGTTGAGTAAGTAATGTGGCTCAGGCTGGCTGGACAAATCTTCAAAATGGGTCACAATTAAGCAGGTCAATAGGCCACTAAATGTGACGGCTAAACATCCTTACTTCAGAATTTGTGACGCTACAGAGACTTAGATAATCGATTGAAAAAGTGTCCAGCCAGCTTGAAAAACGCGTTTTCGCTGGTCTCTCAATCTCGGCCATGGAAGTGATTTTGACAAGTGTTTGTATATCAACGGCCGTCACAAATATTTGTGACAGCCATAGAGCCAAAAGTTTTGTGATACTTACAGCGGTTTAATAGAAAAATGCAAAAATCTGTGTCCAGCCAGCTTGAATTTACGTAGTAACATTCTGGCTGGACACCTCTGAATCTGATGAATGGGAGCGTTTTGGAATACGGTTTCTTTATAAGGTTTTAGTGACGCAATTTGTGACGGCAATAACGTTGAATTTATGGCGTCACATTTGAAGGTTTACGAGAAATCAGTGAAAACTTGGTGTCCAGCCAGCCTGAACTTCAAGCTGGCTGGACACATGTATCTCCGCTGCCTGATGGTCTTCGACCTTCGGAATACGTTCCAGTTTTAGTGACGGGGTCGGTAATGATAACCTGAATTTGTGACGGAGAAACTTTGAGCAGTTTCGAAGATATTGATCTTTTAAATTTCTCCATACAAACAATGTAGTAGGGTAACCAATAATTTAGGTTTTATGTAGGACGAGTATATTTTAAGGAACCGTGTATTGGTGTTTCAATCCATAGAAGACGATCTGGTGGTGAGGAATACCCCCCCCCCCTTTTTGGTCATGTTTTATATTTGTCTGCATACCTACTCTTTGTACAACAAAATCCCGAACATGAAATGAGCCCGATGATTATATGACCGAACATGTGAATAAACATCGTCATTGGGCATTCGATCGATAGGGAACCCAGCCAAAAAGAAGAGTTATGAGTGTATACTGTATGTATGTACCTATAACTGTAAGTTGCAGGAATACTTGTGTTTACGATTCACTTGTTCATTTCTTTTTAGTTGCGTGTCTTTGCAGTCGGGTTTTTTAGTCGTGGTGTTTTTCATGGTAAGTAAGAGTGCCATGGTAAGTAATGCTCGAAGATATGTCTATAAATAAAACAAAATATTTGCTGTTGTAATAAATCACATTTATTTCTTCTTAGTTTTACTTACGTTCTTATATCACAACTTTGGTAGGCGGCGCAAATTATGTTGATGGTTATCACTTTAAATACCTAATTTAAACGTTAAAATATTCTTCAATAACTAAGTAATTATTGCAAACTAATTATTACACAAAATTAATCACAGCAGCAGTCTCAAATTTTCATTAACTAATTGGTAAGTACCTTTTCTTTCATTTTTTTTAATCCTTTCACACTGTGACAGGATGATAATGTCTTAAAAGTGAGTAGGTAACCCAAGTTATGTAGGTACCTACCCTACGCTATAGCCATCTATCAGAACTAGGAGAAACAAGGGCTCTGAAAATTCGCCATTGATCCTGGTGTCACATGGTACTTCTACGTCTATTAGGTACTCTGATTACTTCATAAAGTAGGTACCTAAATACCAAATCAAATTTCTAGTTTGTTCTTCCTTTGAGTTATTTCCATAAATTTGTTATTGATTTGCTTGTTTAATTTTTTCATTTCTCATTTAGGCAGTCGCCGTATTGGTATTCAATTGTTATTATTTTAAATTGTTAACACATTAAGTACTACAATGAAAGGTTATCATCACTACTGCGGGAAAACCTTTTATTTTAAAATCAAATAAAAATCAGGCTTAATTGCCAATTTGCAGAAATCTTTTATTCATGTAAAATTATGGTCACCTTACAATATTAGTGAATGTTTGTATGGGAACATTTTAATTGTCAATATCTTCGAAACTGCTCAAAGTTTCTCCGTCACAAATTCAGGTTATCATTACCGACCCCGTCACTAAAACTGGGACGTATTCCGAAGGTCGAAGACCATCAGGCAGCGGAGATACATGTGTCCAGCCAGCTTGAAGTTCAGGCTGGCTGGACACCAAGTTTTCACTGATTTCTCGTAAACCTTCAAATGTGACGCCATAAATTCAACGTTATTGCCGTCACAAATTGCGTCACTAAAACCTTATAAAGAAACCGTATTCCAAAACGCTCCCATTCATCAGATTCAGAGGTGTCCAGCCAGAATGTTTCTACGTAAATTCAAGCTGGCTGGACACAGATTTTTGCATTTTTCTATTAAACCGCTGTAAGTATCACAAAACTTTTGGCTCTATGGCTGTCACAAATATTTGTGACGGCCGTTGATTATACAAACACTTGTCAAAATCACTTCCATGGCCGAGATTGAGAGACCAGCGAAAACGCGTTTTTCAAGCTGGCTGGACACTTTTTCAATCGATTATCTAAGTCTCTGTAGCGTCACAAATTCTGAAGTAAGGATGTTTAGCCGTCACATTTAGTGGCCTATTGACCTGCTAAATTGTGACCCATTTTGAAGATTTGTCCAGCCA
>SJJU01070650.1:0-11837 GCA_012932125.1 Conopomorpha cramerella | reverse complement strand
ATGGAAAGGGCTATGCTCGGCGTTTCTCTGAAGGATCGAATCAGAAATGAAGTGATCCGACAGAGAACCAAAGTCATCGACATAGCTCATCGTTTTAGCAAGCTGAAGTGGCAGTGGGCCGGGCATATTTGCCGTAGAACCGATGACCGTTGGGGAAAACGAGTTCTCGAGTGGAGACCGCGTCTCGGCAAAGGGAGTGTAGGACGCCCTCAGGCAAGGTGGACTGATGATATACGCAAGATGGCTGGCAGAAGCTGGGTGCGAGAAGCCGAAAACAGACCACAGTGGCATGCAATTGGAGAGGCCTACGTCCAGCAGTGGACAAGTATGGGCTGATGATGATGATGATTGAAAAATTTGCCTTTATGTTCCTCCCTAACAAAACAATGTAAGGACCCAATACTTTGATAATTTATTAATGAAACGCGCATAGTTAACTCAATATTGTTCACCGGGTAAATAGGCGCGACAAATAATCAAAGACAAGCTCGAGCTTACCTTTGTTATTTTACTCGAA
The DNA here is from genome assembly GCA_012932125.1 of Conopomorpha cramerella. Classification (NCBI taxonomy): domain Eukaryota; kingdom Metazoa; phylum Arthropoda; class Insecta; order Lepidoptera; family Gracillariidae; genus Conopomorpha; species Conopomorpha cramerella. Next base: position 11,320 of record SJJU01070650.1, on the reverse strand, counting down.
GTTTAGACGCAGTTACATGCGTCGTGGTCACGAGTGGACTGGAGTGCGGCGGCTGCGACGTTCACTGGTTTGATATGTAACTGCGTCGAAACGTCGAGTGAAATAACAAAGGTAAGCTCGAACTTGTCTTTGATTATTTTCGCGCCTATATACCCGGTGAACAATACTGAGTGACCTAATACTATGCCTATATTATTTAAAAATTGATTCAATACGAGCAAATACACGCGATTATATCTTTTTTTCTATCTATACAGAATAATATCTATTCAGTGGTTACTGAAGGAGGTTATTCACTTTTCCAATTAATCTGATGTTACTGATCATGAACTTGATATTATTTATTTCACTGCCAATATTATTTGTAAACAACTTGTTAATATCTTGATAATATAGCTTTCGACACGTTGAATAGTGCGTTTCACTCTAGGGAATCTATTCAACATATTTTATTTTACCACTTGAAATATTTCGTATGATATTTTTTTTCAAATGAAATTTTGAAGCTTTCATCTTTCTTCTACTTATGTGTCTGTGTAATGTAATGTTTGGACCCCTTTTATTAAACACTAGCTTTCCGCCCGCGGCTTCGCCCGCGAGGTCTTCGGTTATATTGCGGTATAAAGGAATATTTTTGTTTTTCCTCGGGAATATCATTTTTTTCCGGGATAAAAAGTAGCTGGTACCCTATTATTTAAACCGGACTTATAACTATACGTCTGCAAATTTGCCTTTGACAATTTTGAAGTGACTTCAAAAGAGAAGGTTTCTCAGTTGACCCCGAGCAATGGTCCCAGAAACTTGGGCTCGTCAATATCAACAACTTTTACTATGGCGACAATGTGGGGAAATGAAAATGAATATCACAATCCTCATACAAAATGTCATCTCCCAATTCAGAAATTATATGTATTGTATGAAGATGAAAGATATTTTTTGCGTTTCGTCGCATTATTGCCGTAGAAAAAGTTGTTGATATAAACGAGCCCAACATCGTTTCTTAGACAATTGCTCGAGGTCTTTTTACACGCAAAACTGCGATGCGTGCCCCAGGATCAGTATAAAAAGTGTCCTATGCCCATCACCTAGTGTTAAGTTACAGTTTAGTTAAAGTTAGTTAATAATTTTCAGACAGCAAGTTTATTTTTTAATTTTTTCACAAATACGTTATTTCAAAACTCATTTCATCACGACGTTACAAAGGTGCCCAGCAGTTCCGGGCATAAGAATAGGACTGAGGTTTTCTCTTACCTGTCGTAAAAGGCGACTGAAAGGGGCGGGCTAACACGGCCCCTGAGTGGCCCCTGTTACCGCCGTACGACATCGTGAACTGGGGGTGCACAGATCGCCCCCATTCCGGTGACGGTCCGCGAGGGCCTAGTGCGGCTGGGGCCACCCTTGGACGTAGTAGCTCAGGCTGTTCCGGGGGCCCCGGCAATAACGCGGGAGCGGTCACCGTGGGGTTTTAGTGGGCGCGAGTCCCACATAACCCCGACGCTGTCCCCGTTAGCGGTGGGGTATCCATAACGGACTTCCCCACGAAAAAAAAGGATGCTACAAAGAGCTGCTAAATTTTAATGCAGAATAGCACACGTTACCTATATTAAATGTCATAGACTACTGAATCAATTAGAGATCGTTGATAAATTGTACAGTATAATTTCTACGGTTGTTTGACACATGTGTGTTGACGTCATCAGTAAACCTTGCTAATTACGTAGATCCGTACTAGGGACAATTCTAAAACTATTAATAGGGTCTAGGAAGGGCGGAAATAGTTATAATAAATATATTTTTTTTATTTAGCCTCTTTTGTGTCCAACTGCTGGGTAAAGGCCTCCCCCCATTCTCTCCATTCGTGTCTGTTCTGGGCCAACTCGCGCCACCCCGGCAGGTGATGGTCCAGGTCGTCTCGCCATCTCCCCGTGGGTCGGCCACGCTTCCTGTGTCTAATTAATGTGTATAATGAATACTGATTTTAAACCTTTAACATAATGTCAGTGCGCGTTTCTTTAAAAAATCGATCTAATAGTTTTTTGGTGAAATATTGAGAAACGTCAAAATGTCCTATTAAACTTATTTTTTCATTACATATGGGTATATCCATATTAACACCCATCTTCCAGAAATAGATCGATCACCCGTTTGGAACGAATTTCGTATTAATTGGTTTCGTAGATACCAGTGTGATACCCGCAACCGGGCGGGGCACAGTTTCATACTACTCTATAGGCCCATATTACCTTAACTTAAGTTAATTTTACTTATTTATTTTATTTTAATACTTATAATATTGATACTATACACAAAAATGGAGTTCACCTATCTAGCTTTAGGATTAAAATTATTAACTGTAGTCCGTAGTTCATGACTGTTAAGATGGTCACACTTGTGAGGAGACAGACGGTAAATTTAAAAAGAAATTAAGAGATTTTCTGACTAACGCATGCTTTTATTCCATTAAAGACCTACCTACCTTACCTTTCTTTTATTAAACTAGTGGACGCCCCGCGATTTCATTCGCGTAGTTTCAGTATCTCATACAAACTATAACACCCTCTATATAGCGACGGGTACCACAGGAAAGGGATAAAAAGTACCCTATGTCCGTCTCCTGGGTCTAAGCTAACTCCCAACCAATTTTCAGCCGTTCTTAAGTTATAAGTGGTGTAACTAACACGACTTTCTTTTATATAAATAGATAAAGAAGTTACTAGATTAAGACTTAAACATAGATCTAGAAATTGTCACCTACTAGTTCATAAGTTTAATTCACTACCAGTGCAATGTCTGTAAAAGACTTCCTTGTTGTGACTTAATACCTAAATGTAAGATTCGCTGTACACTTGGAATGCAATAAAGATACTTGATACTTCTGTGCCCAGTTACTTAGTCGTTAATATTTGTGAAAAATTCTTAGGCGCATTTCTTCTCTTCTTAAGTCCATTCATGCCAATCTTTAGTTACTTAGTTCAAAGAAAACGTGCATCAAGCTTTCAGATACAGCGGCAAAGTTCCGACCATTTTTACCTTTTCTACATAATATTTTTCCCGCGGAAAGTTATTTGCCAGCGTCGCAGGTAACTGTGACATTATACTGATTCGAAGCCTATTTTCGTCGCGTGACGCTCGGCACACAGTATGATACTTGTGTCTTATTGTTATTTAATTTGTAAAAATAAAAAAATAAACACTTCACGCCGTTTAATCCCAAAGGGGTAGGTTATTTAACTTGTTGTTATGTTTAATTGTGTATTTCGTGTTTCATGTGAAGTAAATAAATGTCTGTCTATCTATCTACTAGCGGACGCCCCGCAATTTTATTCGCGTAGTTTCAGTATTTCATACAAATTGTAACAGCTTCTATATAACGACGCGTTCCATAGGATCGGGTTAAAAGTATCCTATTTCCGTCTACTGGTCGTAAGCCTAGTAATGTTCAGTGCCTGTTTCAATAACCTACTGGTGGCGCCATCTGACGGCGTAATAGAGCAACTATATGGATTGAAAGAATCCTGTGAAAGAAGCGCGTAGGCCGGCACCGTTCTCTTAGCGCGACACACACATCGCCGCATACACGTATTTTATTATTTATCATTTTAAAACTGTAACCCTGTTGTTGATACCTAATTATAACGATTATTTATATTGAAAATATACGATCTCATCATTTGGGAGGAACCGGGAACAACCTGATCGAAAACATTTGGTCCTTCGGAGCCGGATATCGGAAGAGAACCAAGCCCTCATCCAGAGACGATACTAGGAAGAAGACGACCCTAGAACCTGGAAGCTGCTGTTGGATAAGTCGGAGATTACGGTCAGAAATTGTTTCCACCTACCTTACCCATCATAATCGATTCAATTTGTGTTCAAAACGTGTGTTTGTGCTTAAGTTTCGTGTGAATTGTATTTTAGACGGTGATTCTTACACGTACGTACCTATTTAGTTTTATTACTCTCAGTGCATAACATAAACAGCTAAAATGAGTGAGGAATCTAGTGCAAAGTTAGGTATTCCATCAGTTTCCCCAAGCTCAAAGAAATCAAGAGATGAGCTTGTTTCTAATCTACGGAAACAAAGAGGGTATTATAAAGGTAAATTAACACAATTTAAAAATTACGTTGAGTCTTTTTCTAACTCGGGTGATCCTACAAAGTACCAAATAGCTGAGTTAAGATTACGAATAAGCTCAGCCAATTCCAATTTTGATAAGTTTAATTCATTGCAAAGTGAAATTGATTTGTACACGTCAGCGTCAGAACAGGATTCACAATTAGAGTATTCGGAAATTGTTGAGTCAATATATTTTACCTCTGTGGCTATCGCTAACTGTTTATTAGAAAGTACCCAAAACGATACCCAAAGTGTGCAGCATAAATTGCCAGAACGTTCCATTGTTTCAAACGTTAAACTGCCCGACATAAAACTGCCTTCTTTCGATGGGATGTACGACAGCTGGTTGGAATTTAAAAATTCCTATGTAACGATGATTCATAAACGTACTGACTTAGATCCTATTCAAAAATTTCACTATTTGCGTTCCTCGCTCACAGGTACTGCCCTTCAAGTAATTAGTGCATTAGAGTTCTCGTCGATTAATTACTCTCATGCATGGGAATTGCTAGAAACGCGGTTTCACAATCCCAGACTTTTGGTACAAAATCACTTAAAGGCGCTATTCAATATCACTTGCATAAAACAAGAGTCTGCTTCTCAGATACGCAAGCTAATCGATACTGTACTTCGCAATATACGTGCACTGACCACTTTAGACGAACCCACCGAGCAGGGGGACACTTTATTAATCTATTTGATTGTGACGAAACTTGATCCTTCCACTGAGCGAGAGTGGGAAACCCATCTTGGTTCAGCTAACAATCTTAATAGCAAATTACAAAAATTAAAATTAAACGATTTACTTTCATTCTTGAGGAATAGGGCTGACACTCTCGAGATGATCGTGTCCAATCATTCAAAATTATCACAACCATTCAATATAAACGTAAGACCCATTCCATTTCATAACAATAGTCGCAAAATTACAACTCAGGTTCAGAGCTACGTTTCGACGAGTGAAGGTAGTTCTAAGTCGAATAACCGAGCTAAACGCGTGCGCGAATGTATGTTATGCAATGGAAACCATGCTTTATTCACATGCGTCAGTTTTCTTAATCTAACTATTCGAGATAGATTAAAATTCGTAGAAGAAAAGAATCTTTGTCGCAATTGCTTACGATCCGGTCATACACTAAGCGAATGTATTTTTGGCCCGTGTAGGCAATGTCAAAGAAAACATAACAGTCTACTTCACCTAGAACCGGTAAGTACAGTCAGCAACATGTGCGTCCGTGGAGAATCGGAAGTCACACCTACGAACGCTAAGATAATGACTAATAGCATAGAATCGTCGTCGTCACTAACTGCCGAGACCGCGACTGTACTGCACTCGGTATCAGCTGAGCGCCCGGTAACCGCGTCACACTCGATGCATACTAGTGTGGCGCACCCGGTTTTACTTTCCACAGCATTAGTCGAAGTTCGCGATTGTAACAATGAATATCACGTTGCGCGATGCTTACTAGATAACGGTAGTCAACACTGTTTCATTACGGATAAATTATGCAAACAATTAAAATCGAATATTATACAGTCCACTATTCAAATAACCGGAGTGGGACAATCGGTTTCACAATCTAATTATACGTGTGATGTAGTGATTCGTTCACAAGTAAACGATTTTCTAACCAACATGAAATGCTATGTTTTACCTAACATAACATCATCTTTGCCGACGTCCATTGTAGATGCTACAGGTTTAAACATACCTAATAACATACGATTAGCCGATCCCAGCTTTTATTTCCCCGGAGAAATCGACATACTGATAGGTGCGAACATATTCTGGGATCTTTTAAACGATCAAAAAATACGATTACCAAGCGGACCATATTTACAGAATACGAAACTAGGGTGGCTTATTTCAGGACCCATTTACAATCAAAACGTTCAAACTAAAAATACACGATGTCATTTCACGCAAAGCCTCGACACTCAATTGCGAAGGTTTTGGGAAATTGAGGACGTATTCACGTCATCGGACCGCCTCACGGCCGATGAACAGGCGTGTGAAGATATATTTACCAAGACTACAAAACGTGACAGTGATGGTAGATTTTCTGTTAGAATTCCTCTAAAGGAATCACCTAGTTGCCTTGGCGATTCTTATACAATGGCAAAGAATAGGTTTCTTGCACTAGAGAGAAAGTTAGAACGTTCACCAAGTTATAAAAAAATGTACTGCGAGTTTATGCGTGAATACGAGACTAAAGGTCACATGTCTGAAATAAAGGAACATAGTGAACCTTGCTATTTTTTACCGCATCATGGTATTTACCGGGATAGTAGCACAACTACAAAACTAAGGGTTGTATTCGATGGAAGTGCTACTACTCAAACGAATAAATCTCTAAACGACATACAGTATCCTGGCCCTGCACTGCAAAATGATATTTTCTCGATTTTATTACGTTTTCGACAGTATACACACGTGTGCTGTTCCGACGTCCAGGCCATGTTCCGTCAGGTGCTCGTGCAGCCTGACCAGCGGTCCTTGCAGCTCATACTGTGGCGCGACAACCCTACGGCTCCTCTAAAGGTGTACCAATTGAACACAGTCACTTACGGGACTACCTCAGCTCCGTACCTCAGTATGCGTTGCATCCGACAGCTGGCTCACGACTGTCACGATGACGTCACAGCTCAGATTATCAAGGAAGACATGTTCGTCGATGATCTGATCACTGGAAACGACGATCACTCGTTGTTACTACAGCGATGCGAGAAAGTTTCAAAGGTATTACAAGCGGGTTGTTTTCCTTTGAGAAAATGGTGCTTTAATTTCAAGACAGGTGAAGATGCACTAAGTAAAAGTTTTGACAGTGAACATGCGCAAAACTTGGGCTAGGTTGGTGTCATGTCACGGATCAGTTACATTACACTACTAAAGTAGATATTACCTGCGATATATCTAAAGTCACTAAACGTATGATACTTTCGATTATATCCCAAATATACGATCCTATGGGACTTTTAAGTCCGGCTATAATTATATCGAAGATTTTACTTCAAAGGTTATGGCTTTGTAAAATCGAGTGGGATACCTATGTATCTCATGACATAGCTATAGCTTGGCAACGATTTGTAAGCACTTTAAAGGGTTTACATACACTTCGAATACCGAGACACGTCAAGAGTAACAACACGCGTTACGTTGAGCTTCACGTGTACACAGACGCCTCGCAGGAAGCGTACGGCGCCTGCGCCTATGTACGGTCCTACGCCGCCGCCGACGGCAGTGACCATTCTAAGGCAAAGGTTACACTATTGTGCGCTAAATGCAAAGTCGCTCCCTTGAAGGCACTTAGTATACCAAGATTAGAACTTTGTGGAGCATTGATCGGTGCTAGACTTTATAAAAAAATAACCTGCTCACTTCGTCTGAAATTCGATAAAGTTTATTTCTGGTCCGATTCCACGATTGTCATAGGATGGCTGAGGATGTCACCCCATTTGCTTAAAACATTTGTTCAAAACCGAGTGACAGAAATTAACGAACTTACTGGGGACTCCGTATGGCTACACGTCAGTGGGAAGGAAAATCCTGCTGATTTACTGTCCAGAGGCGTTTACTTGGACAATCTAATCGACCTTGATATATGGTGGAACGGTCCCTCTTATTTAAAAACAGAATTTAATTCTGGTGATTGCATTTTAACAGATATTGATAGTTTGCCTGAATTAAAAAATGATCATGTCATGTGCTTAACAACAAGCACTCAGATTCAATCTAAAAACGAATTTATAGATTTTAATAGGTTTTCTTCATTCAATAGAATGATGCGCGCCACAGCATATGTACTGCGCTTTATTAATAATCTACGCAACAAGCAAAATCGCAAAACCGGTTGCTTATCTCTTTCGGAGTTGACCGACGCACAGTACTTACTAGCTAGGTACGCACAGCTGGAGTCCTTTGCAAAATTGTATGCCGCTCTGACAAACAAAGACACTAAACCAAACGACAAAGACTTCAAACGAGTTCAGAGCCTTAATGTTTTTATAGACGAAAACCAACTTATAAGAGTAGGAGGTAGGTTATGTAATTCGGTAAATTTTAACTATAACAAGAAGCATCCTATTCTTTTGGATAATAAACACGTTTTTTCTATTTTATTACTTCGATATACACACATCGAACTATTTCACGCGAGTCAACAGCACCTCCTGTCTACACTACGTGAAACCTGGTGGGTACTTAGGGCTAGAAATTTAGCCAGGAAGGTAATCCATGAATGTGTCAGCTGTTCGCGCTCAAACGGGAAGACATTAAGTCCAATCATGGGAAACCTACCTGCTGACAGAATCGAGCCGTGCTATCCATTCGCCCGCACTGGCGTAGACTACGCAGGGCCAGTTAACGTACTCAATCGAAAGGGCAGAGGGGGTCAACTAATAAAAGCGTACATATGTTTATTCGTATGTTTTGTTACCCGTGCTGTACACTTAGAACTCGTTACTAGTCTTAGTACAAACGATTATATTTTGGCATTAAAACGGTTCATTAGCCGCAGAGGTAAACCTAACATTATATATTCTGATAATGGGCGTAATTTTGTAGGTGCTAAAAAAGAATTAAAAACGATGTTACATAAACATTCAGATAAAATTATAGATTATTCTGCAAACGAAAAAATTGATTTTAAATTCATACCACCATATTCTCCTCATTTCGGTGGTTTATGGGAGCGTGGTGTACGATCATGTAAGTATCATCTGATGCGGGTCGTGGGTAATGCCAAGCTGACGTATGAGGAGTATAGCACTGTTTTGACACAGATTGAGTCGATTCTTAACTCCCGTCCCTTGTCCCCCCTATCATCCGACCCCTGTGACCTTTCCCCCCTCACACCAGCCCACTTCCTGATCGGCCGACCGCTGACTGCTCCGGCTGATGCTGACCTCACTGCTGAGACGACGTCCACGCTGTCACGATACGAGCGAGTGGAACAGCTGCGGCAGCAATTTTGGCGAAGATGGTCCAAAGACTACGTAACAGAACTACAGCAGAGAACAAAATGGAAGACTAGTAGTCAAGACTTACATCCTGATACGATGGTATTGATAAAAGCTAACAATACTTCTCCTCTCCGTTGGCTGATGGGTCGCATAGTACAAACTTATCCAGGAAAAGATGGAGTATCCCGTGTAGCAGACATCCTTACTGCTAACGGAATCACAAAGCGGGCATTCTCAAAAATATGTCCCCTACCTATCGAGAATGCTAAGAAAGAAGAGGACCAACTTTTGGAAAGCGGAGCTTCCAAGGCCGGGGGTAATGTTCAATAACCTACTGGTGGCGCCATCTGACGGCGTAATAGAGCAACTATATGGATTGAAAGAATCCTGTGAAAGAAGCGGGTAGCCCGGCACCGTTCTCTGAGCGCGACACACACATCGCCGCATACACGTATTTTATTATTTATCATTTTAAAACTGTAACCCTATTGTAGATACCTAATTATAACGATTATTTATATTGAAAATATACGATCTCATCATTTGGGAGGAACCGGGAACAACCTGAACGAAAACACCGCCACACGGCATTATTATTTATTTTATTTTAAATTATTTATGTGTTCGTGGTCAACAACAATGTAATGTGTTCTTCGGAAGTTCATTGTTTTGCGTGTGTGCAAGTGAAGGGATTCACTTTTTCTGCCATAGCAGCACCTCTTTACCTACTGAAAAGTTCTCATGAGGGACCTACGAAGGTAAGTTTTGGATGTGTGTTTATTATTAGGTAGGCAGATAGATATTGCGTACGCTTCGAGGTAGGATAACTTTTCAAATAGGTAGTACTAAGAACCTTCACACGCATGTGGTTGGAATAGGTACAGGATAGAAACTACTGCATACCTAATCGGATATTATCGAGTTGTAGTTCCAAAATCTACCCCTGGATGGCGGCAGTCGTATTTTTGTTTTAAAGTGCATGTCTGTACGGTTTTTTAGCTTTCGCCTATCATAATCACTTCGCGAAGGCAAGTAGGTATAGCACGTAAGTACACATGGATTTCAATTGAACTTTACAAGACAGAAACTTAACTAGCGATTCATTGTGGGAGCGACATCTGACAAGAAGAAAAGGAACTTTTTTAAGCATTGGTTTTCAATAAATTTCCTTTTGTGTCAAAAATGTTTTAGTGTGCATGCATTGACATACACAAACATGCGTGGGGGCGTGGCTTGCACTACACAAGACACGCGTGTGTGCTTTCTTTTAGTTTGTGTTACGTATGTGTTCGTGTTATTATTGTAAGGGGCGCCAACACTGGAATACCTATAACATATTAATTATTTTGTTAGGAAAAATCTACTTCTAAACCAAAGCCTTAGAATCATAGGGAGTAACATAGGGGGGTTCCTTAGACCCCAAATAGCCCCTAGACTTCCGCTTCGCTTTTCCGACCAAAAACCACCTGTATACTTATCTTTTACTTTTAATCCACAATAAAAATGTCATGTTAATTATAAAAAAGGCACATTAACCGCATTTTGGCAGACTTTTTCCAAAACTTAATTAAACACTGCAACCTCCTCCGCAGACACGGTGTCGTCCAAGTCCACTAGGCGCATTTCGGTACGCTTCGTGGGCCTGGTGACCCGAACGAGGTCCTGAGGTAGGACCTCGCGCAGCTTTGCCGCTAGCGCGTCTGCCTGGGGGCCGGATGAACGACCAGGTATCTCCAGCATCCTGGCCCCGGTGGCAGTCTTGCGCAGACGCGGTGCCTCCGTAATACGGAGGTCAGGAAGGTTTATCCCCTTTCTGGCCTCGGTAAGCGCCTTCGCGTATGTCATCCCTTGCCCCTCCGCCACCGCATCAAGTGTGAGGACGACGGCCGAGGAGTTCGGGATTCGCAGTTTCGTCGGTCTTTTGACACGCGACTGTTCCTTCTTCTTTGCCACCAGGGCAGAGACTGAGACTAGGTCAGGCCGACTTCGTCCCTCCGACATTTTCTTCCTGCCTCGGCGCTGGACCTTTACCCATTGGTTAGGGTCGCGCGGGGCAGGAGACACTATTGGCGCCAAGGTTGTCGGAGCCACACCTGGCGCGGATTGAGCCTCCCTGGCCTTGGCCGAACTCTTGCCCCTGCCCTTCCCTTTCCGCTTTGGATCAGGAAGTGCAGGAGCGGGCTCAGCCAGAGCGGGGCGACTGACCCGATCCGCAGCTAGTGGCGGACGCACCGGCCTTGC